>APFE031591864.1:400263-425121 GCA_000404065.3 Pinus taeda
TTTCAATTTTTTATAAAAATGATTCGCCCAAATTTTATAATATAAAATTATTTTACCATAAAAATCAACAACATTTTATAGAGAGTATATATAAAATCATTATAAATTAGAATAATTCTATAGATACATCAATAAACATTTTATAGTTTACGTATTAGGGACTAGTGAGATTCACCAATGTTTTTAAACTTCAAGATAATTTTCCATCCTTAAAATTTTCCTTGTAGTTACTCCAATATTACAATGTGCCACAACATAGTGAGAGGATTCAGATGCTTTACCTTTCCCTTTGTTATTGGTTTTACCTTTGGCTTCATTTCTTTCCTGCTCAATTCTGTCCCAAAGAAACTTACATGTGGATGCATCATGTTCATCTCTACTAAAACGTATGCAATGAAGATCATACTTTTCTCCTTGGAACTGTCTACCCCCTGCCTCTAAAATTCCTTCTTCCTCTACCTCTTCGATCACCACTTCCTCTGGAAGAATCTTGTGCATGATTCTTCTTTTTATGTGCAAGACAAACAATTTCTTTAGAATACTAAGGAGCTATCTTCTTGCCAAAATCCTTCTCTTTCTGAACAAACTTCTTCTCAAGGGAGTCAAAGGTAATCTCCTTGAGGTTTCCATGTGCCTGCAATGACTTAAGATAATTTTAATAAGTGGGATATAGTGCCTTGACATAAGATATGGGAGGAATGTTTATTTGAACACCAATGGTTTTGATATCATGCATAATAGATCTTACTTCTAATGCTAAAGCAAGAGGGTCATCATTTTTCAATTCAAGACTGAACAATTTAATCATCAATTGGACAACTTCAAGTTCAAAGTGTGAGGCAATAGTTCCTTCAACTTCTGTAAGGCTTCAATTTTTTTTTGAAAATGGTGAAATATGGAGACTCATCTCTTCATTTACAGATGTTGCAATCGAGGCACAGGCCTTGCTGTTCTTGTTTTCTCAAACGACAATCTCCTTATATGAGGTGGGTTTTCCAGGTTCATTATCTCCTTTTCCTATACAAACTCCTTTCCACAACTCATTGAAAATGAGAGTGTGTTTTATCTTCCTTGACCATTCAAGATAGTTTTCTTTTCCCGAGAGAACTGCTCCAACAATAGATATCAATGAATGCATTTTAAATGTATGTACTATTTAAAAAATGTACTCTGCCGCCAATATACAAAAGCACTTTCGATGTAAAAAACTACACTCTAGTAGCAATATTGTGAAAAATAGAATTCTGATTGGTAATATATGATAAAGGTAATATTTCAAGGAGGGAGTATATGAGGGAGGGTTATATGGGGAAGGGAAGCATATGAGGGAGATAACGTATGAGGGGAGTATTTCATTACAAACGAATCACAAACGACACAGGTGGGGCAAATTTATGACTATCAAGATACATTACATATTAAAAAAAAGTAATAAATGGGCCACATAGTAATATATGGTACATTATAGATTAAAAACGTAATGTGTTAAAAAAAATGGGAGTGGGATTCAATGTATGGCAGAGAACTATGGTTGACCAACATATGGATCGGTGGAGAGTGGTATTGCAGTGGCACCACAGTGGAGGTATGACTGTGGGAGGGGGCAACAGGTGGCTCCACTGCCCAGTGGGGAGAGACAATATATGGTGGTTGGTAAGTGGTGGGAGGTCAATCAAAGCATTCAACATATCAAAGTCATATTAAAAAAAACACAGTGTGGAGTATTTAGGGAATAACATGTAATGGACAAGTGTTATATAGTGGCCAACATTATATAGTGGTATGGTATTGGGATGAGGCAATTTGTTCCGCTGTGCAGTGGGGAGAGTAGCATGGTATACAGTGTGGAGAGGTGTGGTATGGACCAAGCATTAGAGCAATGTTAACTAACTGCAGGTAACATAACGTTCAACAAAAAAATGTTAGTAACACGACATCGCATCGTTCAACATATAACATAGTGTTAATAACACGACGTTAATAGCACAACGTTCAACATATAACACATAACTCAATGTAATACCACCATCAATAACTCAGTCAATGCCACAGTTTGAACGCCACAGTCATAAAAGTTGACATACCACATATCAGTACGCCATTCATGCAACATGAGGCAGCCTCACCGCACCATAACACTTCCACGCATCACATATTCGATCCTCCAACAATATCCACCAACACATATTTCGATGTAGATTAGCTCTTAACTCAGAGAATGGAGCAATGATATATGTGTCAGTTCTACAAAATAGGCAGAACATAGGAAGGAGGGAGTTACAAGGGCAGGGAGGGAAGCCAAAAATGGAGCTGGCTCTAATACCATGTCAGGCTAGGAGGTAACTCCTCAAAATGAATTGTGAATTTGCATTAAGGTTGATCATAGATATATACATGGAGGGAGAGACTCTTGGGCTTCATCTTCCAGTATCTCTTCATATTCTAGCTCCTTAATTTCTATTTACACTATTTTACACATATTCACCCAATCCCAATGATTAGGTGTCAACACAAAAGATGATTCCAATACTTGGTTTCCCTTGTTAATTGTGGAAGTGGTAAAAGGTAGTGAGAATTAATTAGTTTTGGAAGTTTCAATTGAAGAATGTTAACCTACTTTCCTTCCTAAGTCTTATAATCTAAGAAGCAAAGAGATAGTGGATGAACCTAGTCTCGAGGACAAAGGTAAGCCCCTTTTGAGAATAATCCTCCCTCCTAAGATTACTAATTAGAACCCAACATATCAACCCACAAATAATCAGACTTCCAAAGGTACATTGGGGAGTACCAAAGGAAACCCTAAAACACCTGATGCATCCAATAAGTCTTCTTAATCAACATCTTCAACTCCTTTGACTAAGGACAAAAGTGTCTGGGATTTTATGGAGTAAAATATTGTTGAAGACTTGAAGAAATCATGAGTGAATATAACACTCTATGAGATACCTTAGATACTATAGCAAAAAGATCTAATTATCCAAGCATTAGCACCAACTTCTTCAACAAGTA
Organism: Pinus taeda; assembly: GCA_000404065.3. Classification (NCBI taxonomy): domain Eukaryota; kingdom Viridiplantae; phylum Streptophyta; class Pinopsida; order Pinales; family Pinaceae; genus Pinus; species Pinus taeda. Next base: position 403,273 of record APFE031591864.1, read on the forward strand.
AAGCTAGTTCCACACCTTCCAAGGCTTCACCCATTAATCAACCCAAGGCTATGTATAATGGTGAATCGATTGTAAATGCATCTAACAAAGGAGTTATCTCTTAATCTCAAACACTGCCTTTATTGCATACATTTGAAATTTTCAATTATAATGTTCATAATTCCTTGGTGGATTATAATGCCTCTATTAATGTAATTCCCTTGTCAGTGTGCAAGAATATTAATGTGAACCCATAATTAAATAATGCTAAAAGAATTTAGTTTGATATATCTCAAGTGCATTTGGTTGATGAAGTAAAGAATGTACTCATCCACCTATGATTTGATTCATGGGTACATCAATTCATTGACATTGTGGTGGTAGATATACCAAAGCCTATGGCCTTTTATTGAGCAGAGATTGGTCCAACTAGCCTCATAGCTACCTCGTTTTAGACTAGGCTCACCTATGGCTCCCTTATAAGGGATAAAATAATAAGATAAGAGTCAATAGAAAACCACATATGAGATAAATAATCACAAAATTGGAGGACCATTATGAACTGATCAATATTTCTCAAGAAATATTGGAGAACTACTTCCTTGAATCAAAAAATTGTTGCTACCTAGCATGGCCATCTCAAGTCTAACGAGATACACAATCATAACTCCTTCCTTGCAATCTGACTAGTAAAAATGAAACTTGTATTACAAATGTAAATATTTTTAACTTAGAAAATAACAATGTAAATGTAACATCCCAGGTGAAAATTTCATGTAATAAATGTTAAAAACAATAACCACGGATGACTGTGACACTTATTCCAAGTTGAATGTTGGGCAAGGCATCCTAGGGGGTGTTCATTTGGTTGTTTATGGCTAAGGAATTGGCAAAGGAAATGGCTAAGGCATTAAAAGGAATTTTGGCACATTTATTTATGAAAATAATGGAAATTAGGAGAAAAAGGAGGTGAAAGGTTATAGGTTGCATGTGAGGAGGAAAATGAAGGAAAACAATGGAAAATGAAGAAAATAGAGGCCTCATTCATAAAAAGGCTTCTAAGGATCAGTTGGTAACCTTTTGTCAATTTAGTGTTGGAGCTCTCTCTCATTGTTTTCTCTCTCATACTCTTGGATACTTAGATATTTCTTGGACCACTATTGGAGGGTGTGGTATACTTGGATTGTTGGAGCAAGAAGGAAAAGGAAGAGCAGGAAAGAACAAGAAGGCATCGACATCAGAAACTACAACATATTTTCTTGCAAGTACTGAGTTGCATGTATGATTTCTTCACAAGTTTTGGCATTCATGACATATGCATGTGGTTTCTTGGTTGTGATCTGTCATTGGCATGGAGGATTGCCTGGATAAACAGTGGATTGCCTAGCCTTGCCATTTCTTGGATAGCCATGGTGATTGGCAGTTTACTTTCATTGCTTGTTTTTGGTTGGTTCTCATGTTTCCTTAGCTTGGGTTGAGTTACTAGTCCTAGAGCCTTGGTTGGAAAAACGCTCTAGAGCCCTATATTAGCTTGGGTAGAGTTTCTAGTTATAGAGCCTTGGTTGGACAAACACTATTGTGCCTTTAGTGGGTTGAGTTACTAGTCCTAGAGCCTTGGTTGCACAAACGCTCTGGAGCCTTAGAAGGCTTGAATAGAGACTGATTTGATTATGGTTTTGTGATGTTTGACTGTGAGGTGGAATCACTATTTGATGAGTTAAGGTGGATGGCATTTGGAAGCCCTGGATGAGTTTTGATTGATGTGTTTTATGAGATCACACATTCATGATTGGAATATGGCAGAGGGGTGAATGACTAAAGAGAGATTTGGTTCATTCATTCAAGGGTTGGGTGGAACCTGGTAATGCCATCTAGGGTTGGTTCATTGCATTCATTAATGAGAAATCCTTTCCCTTGATTTCCATGTGTAAAGGTATTTATGGATTTGATGGCTGTCATGTTTACTATATTTTTGTTCCTATTATGTTGGTTATATGCACATTCTATGACAACAATTATAGATGGATTTTAGCATGTTTTTAATTGTATGTGAATGGATAATGTGTCTATGACTTAATATATGATAATTCAGCAAATGGAATGAGAGAACAGTAGTTCATAGTGATTCTCAGATAAGTATGAGATCCCTACACTTAATTCTGTTGTTTACACCTGTAGATTACATGTCGATGATATGTTTGACAAAATGCTTGTCATGGCTAGTAGGGATCTAGTTAAGGTTTTGAAAAAGTATTTTATTTAGTAATTCCATTTCCATGTTACTTTATTGATTTGAAGAGATGGATTAATTCTGGACAGTGTCCTGGGCTTTGGGCCTGAAAAAGTGTCTCAAATCTCGAAGTCACTGGCACAACACTGACAATTTTGGTCCACAGTTGTTGGTAGGCAGGCTTGTGAGAGCGAATTTAGGTTGTTGGTCGCTGCCTTGCCCATAACATGAGAGCGAATATAGCCCAAGAGACCTAAAAACGCAATGGGACCAGGTGAAATGCTATCTGAGTGGCTGACTTGTCCTCTAAGGGTTCTATTGATGATGTTGGATGTCTGTATGGTGTGTTTCCGTCGGTTCCACTTCCTTAAGGTGACTTAGGAGGTCGAATCATATCATAGTGGCCTCTCCTCACATGTTTAACCCGGCTGGCCAATTTCTTGGGTAGATGTGGGAGGAGGGCATTGTAGAGTGGTACCAAAGTATGGTTCACCCCTCAGACTAGATGGGCTATGTGTTGGTCATGCATGCATGTGTGTCTTTTACACTTACATACTTATTGCAATTGCTTGATGTTGGATTAGGGTTGTAGTATGGTTATCATGGATAATTTGTTATTGATTTCATGAAATGTATTTGAAATGAGTATTTGACTGACTGTGTATGGATTATATATCGCTTATGTGTTGATTTCATGGTACCTACTTACATCCTTGTATGTTAGGTTACATTTTTCAATATTTTGATTACATGCATCAGTCTTATAGGTTGATTACAAGAACTGATTGAGTATGTTCGAATACATGCGGTTATGCGTATTTGTAGTTGGTTTGGAATTGCTTATGCATACTGCTGGTTTCATGTGGCAATGTGTACAATGGAATAATGGTTGTTATTATGCATGAGGTCATAACATGCATTGTTGATATGGCCTTGCATTGATGACTGGACCCTAGTTAGAGTAATGTTTATGAGTTGATACATTTAATTGCGCATGTCTATATGATATTATGATTATGTTATATATGTATCACGTTGATTTGGTAGTCTTGTAGACAAGGTATCCTCCCCAAGTTATGCTAAGGTACATGATTTATTATGATTGGTTTGTCTGACATACTATGCCTTGCAGGAACAAATATCAAATGGCTAGCAAGATGGTTGACTATAGAGACTCTCCTATGAATATGAAGATCAATATGATGTTGGGAACCCCTCTCACTTGGAAGTTACATTGAGAAGTTTAAAGGAGGAGATAAGGATTTGTAAGGTAGATAATGATATAATCATACAGTCATAGGAAAATTTAGCAGAGGTGAATGTAGTAATACTTTAGATCTTGTTGGATTTGCAGTGAAAAGTACCTCTATAGATCAGTCATGAGCAGGAAGATAAAAATAATGGGGCATACAGTAATAGATTGCATGATGGTCGTTGATCAGATAGAGATGATATAGTTAGGGATGGTAGATTGTTGGACACTTCGGAGAGGAGGAGGGATAGACACAAGTATGATTCTACTTCTGATTCAGATATGCACTATGATCAATCGGTATCATCCTTACAGGAGGAGTGATAGGGGGTATTTGCTGGATGAATTTAAGAAGGCAAAGCCACCTACTTTTGATGGAGAGATAAAGAGATCACAAGATGCAGATGCATGGTTTCTTGGTATGAAGAAGTTTTTCATGTTGCATGACTACTCAGAGAACATGAAAGCTAGAGTGGCTACTTTCAGTCTTAAAGGTAAAGTAAACATCTTTTGGGAAGATGTGAATAATGTCAGAGATATAGATGAGGAATATCTAACTTGGAGTGAGTTTGAGCAACTATTCAAGAAGAAGTATATGTTGGAGTGATACTTTGATGACAAGACAAAATAATTCTATGAACTAAAAATGGGATCCATGACAAATGATGAGTACACCATTAAGTTCTTGGAACTATTGAGGTATGTGCCTTACCTCAAGGGGGAGAAGGCTAAGATTCAAAGATTCATTAGTGGACTACCAGTTGCATTTAAAGACAAGATTGAATTCGATGAGCCTAGATCATTGGAGGAGGCCATTCGAAAGCTAAAGCATTTCTATGAACAATCGAAGCGCATAATCAAGACTAAGCCAGAATAGAGAGGTAATGTAAAGAAAAAAGAGAAATGGGATAAAAAGCGAGCAAGGCCACAGGGTAAAAATAACAAGGAGAATTTTGCACCGCCTAAGAAGTTCAATGCATCAGATAGAGGACAAGCACATCAGCCTCAGGAGAAGAGTAAGGAGCCCATGTATTGTTGGACTTGTGGTAAATATCACCTTACGAGTGATTGTTTGCAACATCAAAATGGTAGACCTTAGATATACAATGCACAAGAGGCACATACTGTTGGAAATGTAGGCCAAAGTATTCCTCGTATCTTTGCAGTCGTGGACAATAGGCAGGCAAAGCATCAAGAATATATCATTGAGAGGGAAGGGAAGCTCTATGATCAAGTTATTTCTATTTTTATTGATCCTGTATCTATTTATACTATGTTAGTCCTGACTTGGTGGATAAGTGTGGTTTGAGTAAGGAATTGCATGCAGAGTCTTGGTTAGTTTAGTTGGCTATAGGTACAAAGAAGCAAGTTCATCATTGGGTAAGAGCTTGCACATTTGACTAAAATGGTATGCCTACAACAAAACATTTGAATGTAATACCATTGGGTTCATACAATATGTTATTGTGCATGGATTGGTTGTATTTACATAGAACCAAGGTTGATTGTTATGAAAAATATATTAAGTGTGTTGATGACAATGGAGAACCAAGAGCCTTTCAAGGTAAGAAGAAAGCCATATCAGTTAGGATGGTGCTATCTATGCAATAAAAGTGTAGTTGTAGGAAAGGGTTCAAGATATTTGCAGTACATATTTCTAGTGATAAGGGTAAGGAGGTTGAGGATGAAGATGTCTTAAATAAGTACTCATTTTTACAGTAGTTTAGGGATGTATGTCTTGAGGACATTATATAGTTTCCACCTCATAGGGAGGTAGAATTTTCTATTGAGTTAGTGCCAGGGGAAGATCTAGCATCGGAAGCACCTTAGAGGATGAGCACACCTGAGCTGGTTGAGTTAAAATTTTAGCTGAAGGAAATGTTGGACAAGGGGTACATTAGGCCAAGTGTATCACCTTGGGGCGCACCAGTGTTCTCGAAGATTGACTTGATGTTCGGATACCATCTGGTAGGCATCAACGAAGAGGATATATACAAGATTATATTCAGGACCAGGTATGGGCATTATGAGTTTGTTGTTGTTCCATTTGGCTTAATGAATGCTCCAATTACGTTCATGTGTCTTATGAATAGTGTGTTGCATCCATATTTGGATAAGTTTGTTATTGTGTTCATTGATGATATACTGGTATATTCTAAAAATGAGGAAGAGCATGTCGAGCACTTAGCAACACTGTTGAGGTTTTTGAGAGAGCACCAGTTGTATTCTAAGCTATGAAAATGTAGTTTCTTTCAGATAGAGGTACACTAGTTGGGACATGTTGTCTCCAAGGAAGGCATTGCCATAGATCTAGAGAAGATAAGGGCCATCATGGAGTGGGTAGATCTTAAGAGTGTGGATGAGGTGAGATATTTCATGGGTTTGGCAGGCTATTATAGGAGGTTCATTAGGAACTTCTCACAAATTGCTTATCCCATTACATCATTGCAAAGAAAAGGTAAGAAGTTTGAATGGACTAAAGAGTGTGAGATTATCTTTGAGCAACTTCAGTAGTTGCTGTCACATGCACCAATACTACAGATTGTAGATCTGGACAAAGAGTTTGTAGTATGTACAGATGCTTGCAAGAGAGGGCTTGGTGGAGTCCTTATGCAAGTTGAGCAGGTGGTATGTTATGAGTCTTAAAAACTAAACAAGCACGAGCATAACTATCCCATGCATGATCTCAAGTTAGTAGTGATTATACATGCACTAAAGATGTGGAGGCACTATCTTCTTGACAGGCGGTTTCTGCTTATGAGTGATCATATTGGGTTGAGGTATTTGTTTGACCAACCAAATCTAAATGCAGGCAGGCTAGATGGTTTTTCGTGATCAGCAAGTTTGATTTTGAGATCAGGTACATCAAAGGTAAGGAGAATATGGTGGCATGTGATCTCAATAAACAGATACAGGCAAATCACTTAGAAGCTATGAGTTCTTATGGGACAAATTTACAAAATAGGATCTTGCAGGTAGGACAACAACATGTCAGTTATATGGAGATTGTGAACATGTTGCAACAGGGTGATAATATAGGTACATATATAGGTCATGGTATAGGTACAGGTATAGGTACAAGTAGTGGTACAGGGTACAGGTACAGGTGCACAAAAATTGGGCTATTGCCTTACGACAGATAGATTGGTTAGGTATGGAGACATGATATATGTACCAGATAATAATGAGCTTAATAAGGTGATCTTGAGGGAGTTTAATGTGAAACTGTATTCAGGTCACCTAGGTTATCAGAAGATACTCACATCAATGAAGAGATACTACTATTGGCCGAATCTGAAGAGTGATTTAGAAGAGTTTGTGGCTAGATGCTTTGATTGTCAGCGAGTGAAGGCAGAGTGTAAACATCTAGGTGGACTACTAAGCCAATCACTATTCCTGAGTAGAAATGGGAGGTCAATTCCATGGATTTCATAACATGGTTGCCAAAGATAGTGAAGCAACATGATTCCATCATAGCCATTGTGGACAGGTTAACAAAGGCTGCACAATTTGTTCCCATGAAGTCTAAATTCTCAGCCAGTGATGTGGCACAGGTATTCATCAGAGATGTGGTTAGAATACATGGTGTTCCAAAGAATATTGTATCAGATAGGGATGTAAAGTTCACTTCCAAGTTTTAGAAGGAGTTATTTGTAGGTTTGGGCATAGAGTTGGCCTTCAGCACAACTTATCATCAACAGACAGATGGACGAACAGAGAGGGTCAATAGGATATTAGAGGACATGTTGAGGATGTATGTAATGCATTAGTAGAGAAAGTGGGAAGAGTATCTCCCCTTGGCTGAGTTTGCATACAACAACGATTATGAGGAGTCACTGAGGATGAGTCCTTTTGAGGCATTTTATGGGTGGAGTTGTAACCTCCCATTAGTTGGAGTGATCCAGTTAGTAGAGTTTTGATTGGACCAGATATGTTGGTAGACATGGAACAAGAGATGTATGCGATCAAGAAGAACCTCAAGGCAACACAGGATAGGCAAAAGAGTTATACTAATAGGAACATGATGTTCAAGGAGTTCCAGGTTGGGGAATAGGTGTATTTGCACATCAAACCGAAGAAGAGATCCTGAGGATTGGCTTATGTGCACCACGATTTTGTGGACCCTTCAGTATTAGTGAGCGGATTGGGCCAGTAGCCTATCGACTTGCACTGCCTCCGACAATGAAGGTCCACGATTTTTTTCATGTATCTTTGCTTAAGAAGTATGTTAAGGCTGTTGATCATGTGATTGAATGGTTTGTATTGTAGGTGGAACTAGATGGAGAATTTCAGCCGAAGCCTCAGTGTATATTGTAGAAAAAGGTGGTCATGCTTCGGAACCGAGAAATAGAGCAAGTTAAAGTGCAATGGAAGCACTTTGGGCTCGATGAAGCTACATGGGAGATGGCGAATCAGATGTTGGCCATGTATCCTTACCTTTTTTTCGGTTGAGGCAAAGCAACTTTGATATGGTGGTTTGGTGATTTCTTATGGTGGTTGGTAGTTGCTTTATGGTGGTTTAGTATTTGCTTATGATGTCTTGGTATATGCTTCATGGTGGTTTAGTATATGCTTTATGGTGATCGATATATGCTTTATGTTGTTTGATATATGAAATATGATGTTTTGATATACATATGCTTAGATATGATGTTAGTATCTGTTTGATATATGATTTGGCATATGTTTTGGTATATATATTTTGATGATGTTGTTATATGTACACTCGTGTATGGATGTAAATACCATAACGAGTTTTTTTGTAAAGCTCCACTATGTGGTATGGGTGTTATGTTAATATGCTATCATGTGGTTATGTTATCATGATGTTATGATGTCATATGAGTTGGTACTCAATAGGATGATATTTGCAAATACCATAATGAGCTGTGTTATAAAGCTCCACTATGCGGTATGTTGTTATGTTGTCATGATTTTATGTCTTGAGCAGATATTTCATTGTAAATACTGCATCAAGCTGTGTTATAAATCTCCATAAGCAGTATGTCTTCTTTCAACAGGTTGCTGAGGTATATGTGTGATTGAACACTGAGGATAGTGTCCCCCAAGGGGGAGGGTTATGTAACAACTCTTGTGAAAATTCCATGTAATAAATGTTAAAAACAATAACCATGAATGACTGGGACACTTATTCCAAGCTGAATATTGGGCAAGACATCCTAGGGGTGTTCATTTGGTTGTTTTTGGCTAAGGAAATTGGCAAAGGCAATGACTAAGGCATTAGAAGGCATTTTGTCACATTTATTTATGAAAATAATGAAAATTAGGAGAAAAAGGAGGTGAAAGGTCATAGGTTGCATGTGAGGAGGAAAATGAAGGAAAATAATGGAAAATGAAGAAAATAGAGGCCTCATTCATAAAAAGGCTTCTGAGGATCAGTTGGTAACCTTTTTCAGTTCAGCATTAGAGCTCTCTCTCATTATTATCTCTCTCATACTCTTGGATACTTAGAGATTTCTTGTAGCACTCTTGGAGGGTGTGGAATACTTGGATTATTGGAGAAAGAAAGAAAAGGAAGAGTAGGAAAGCACAAGAAGGCATCGATGTCAAAAACTACATCAAATTTTCTTGTAGGTACTGAGTTGCATGTATGATTTCTTCACTAGTTTTGGCATGGATGGCATATGCATGTGGTTTCTTGGTTGTGATCTGTCATTGGCATGGAGGATTACCTTGATCGATAATGGATTTCTTAGACTTTCAATTTCCTAGATAGCCATGGTGATTTTGGGTTTACTTTCATTGCTTGTTTTTGGTTGGTTCTCATGTTTCCTTAGCTTGGGTTGAATTGCTAGTCTTGGAGCCTTGGTTGGACAAATGCTCTGGAGCCTTGTACTAGCTTGGGTTGAGTTACTAGTCCTAGAGCCTTGGTTGGAAAAATTCTCTAGAGCCCTTGGTGGGTTGAGTTACTAGTCCTAGAGCCTTGGTTGGACAAATGCTCTGCAGCCTAGTAAAAGCTATGGGTTGAGTTACTAGTCCTGGAGCCTTGGTTGGAAAAATACTTTGGAGCACTGGAAGGCTTGGATATAGACTGATCTAATGATGGTTTTGTGATGTCCAACCATGAGGTGGAATCATTGTTTGATGGGTTGAGGTGGATGGCGTATGGAAGCCCTGGATGAGCATTGATTGATGTGTTTTATGAGATCCCATATTCATGCTTGGAATATGGCATGAGGATGAATGGATGAAGAGAGATTTGGCTCAACCATTCTATGGTTGGGTACAATGTGGTAGTCCCATCTCTAGTTGGTTCATTGCATTCATTAATGAGAAATCCTTTCCCTTGATTTCCATGTGTAAAGGTACTAATGTATTTATGGATTTTATGGTCGTCATGTTTATTTTATTTCTGTTCCTATTATGTTGGTTATATGCACATTTTATGACAACAATTATGTATGGCTTTCAACGTGTTTTTACTTATATGTGAATGGATAATGTGTCTATGACCTAATAGATGATAATGCATAAAATGGCATGAGGGAACAATAGTTCATAGTGATTCTCAGATAATATGAGATCCCTACACTTAATTATGTTGTTCACACCTGTAGGTTACATGTCGATGATATGTTTGATGAAATTCTTGTCATGGCTAGTAGGGATCCAATCAAGGTCATGAATAAGTATTTTCTTTAGTACTTTCATTTCCAAGTTACCTTACTGATTTGAAGAGATGGATTAGTTTTGGGCAGTGTCCTAGGCTCTAGGCTTGAATAAGTGGCTAAAATCCCGAAGTCACTGGCACAACACTAACAATTTTGGTCCACATTCACTGGCAAGTAGCCCTATGAGAGAGACTTTAGGTTGCAGGTCGCTCCCTTTCCCATAGCATGAGAGTGACTATGGCCCAATAGACCTAAAAAAATAGTGGGACCCATGGACAGGCTGTCTGGGCGGCTGAGTTGTCCTCTGAGGGTTCTGTTAATGATGTTGGATGTCTGTATGGTGTATTTCCATTGGTTCCACTTCCTTAAGGTGACTAAGGAGGTCGAATCATATTATAGTGGCCTCTCATCTCATGTTTACCCTGACTGGCCAATTTCTTGGGTAGATGTGGGAGGAGGGTGTTACAGTAGATACTGATCTTTGGAATATTTATTATGATGGATCAAAAAAACAGGACAGAGCTAGTGCAGGTTGCATCCTAATGGACCTGAAAAATAAAATAACTCTCATATCATGTCATTTGGAATTCAAATATACCAATAATCCAACTGAATATGAAGCAATGATTTTTGGTTTAAAGAAAGCCATCAACTTGTGGGTGGAATGCCTCAAGGTAATTGGTGGTTTAAATATAATCGCTAGACGTGTATATAATACAAGACATTGTCTTTCACCTCATCTCAAAAGCTACCAGCAAGAGGTATCGTGCCTCATTTATGATTTTAAATCTTTCAATATTTTATTAGCACCTAGGATTAATAACGTCATGACTGACACTTTGGTAAATGAAACAACTGGGTTTCCCCCTCTTAGGGATGGTTTTTTGATTGGAATTGTTTATAAGCCCGTGGTTCCAAATAATGTTACTAATTTCCATGCTTTTAATGATGACCAACATATTTTGGATTTTCTTTCCAACAAAAATATATTCAAGGAGACAACCATTAACAAAAAAGATCATGATAGATCTCTAGAAGAGCCAAGATGCGAGAGGAAAACCTATGCCAAAAGGTGTTGTATCATTAGATAAAATCTATGATTTACAATATCATTTCAGAGGACCACCCAACACCAAGACACAAAGTTCAACATTGATGCATGAGTAGATAAACCTGGGGATAAAAGAAGAACCCAAGTTCATAAATCTTGGTACATCTTATATCCTTGATGAATGTTGGTCATTTATTCAACTTTTTAAACAATACTAAGTTGTTTTTTCTTGGACATATGATGACCTAAAGAATTATGACACCAAAATTACTTATCATGTGATTCTGATAAAAGAAGGTGAACAATATTTTCAACAGAAAACACGGAAGGTACACCCAACCTTGGAGCTTTTAATACAGAAAGAATTGAACAATTGTTTGATGAAAGAATTATTTTTAAAGTTCGACACTGTACTTGGATTTCTAATTTTATTCCCATTTGGAAAAAGTCTTGTGAGATTTTTTTATGTGTATATTTTCACAATTTGAATCATGCGTTGGACAAAAATAATTATCCTGTACTAGCAATGGAGCAAATTCTTCAAAGAGTCTCTAGTTTTGAAATGTTCTCACTACTTGATGGGTTTTTTGGCTATAATCAAGTTTTAGTGTCTAATCTAGATAGATTAAAAATGACATTCATGACTAAATGGGGAACCTTTACATTTAGGTAGATGCCATTCGTGATAATTAACACTGGGACCATTTTCCAAAGAGCTATGGACATTGCATTTAGGGGGATGATAGGATGGAGCATGGTTGATTCCTTGGATGATGTAATTGTATTCTCAAAGAAAATATTTGATCATTTTTTTGACGTTAGACAAATATTCAAACATTGAAGAAAGTACAGAATAACACTCAATCCCAAGAAGAGTATTTTTGCTATATTAAAATATAACCTCTTGGTTCGTATCATAGCTAGAAATTGCATAACTTTGGCCCCTGAGTGAGTTAAATAAATCATATAGATTCCATTCCAAAAGATAAATAAGGCTGTACATTCCTTCATCTCATAATTCACCCAAATTTTCAAGCCATTGTAAGACATGATAAAGAAGGACACCACCTTCAAGTGGAATAAAAAAGAGAAGAATTCATTCTCTAGGACCAAAGAAGTTATCACTGAGGTTCCTACCCTATTCAATCCAAATTTTGAGAATTACTTCATGCTCTATACATTTTTATCAAACTCTTCACTTGTGGTGATCATTACATAGAAGGATGATGAAGGGAATGAATAAAACATTTCATTTATGAGCATCGGGCCGCAGGATTTGAGCTTAACCATCTAGATATGGACACACATGCTTATGAAATGTAAAAATATATCAAACACTTCAGGCCGTACATCTTGAAGAGTCATGTGAAAGATATCATTCCTCATCCAACAATAAGGTCTCTATTCGTACAAAAGGAATTAGGGGAACATAGAGAAAATTGGATGAAAAATTTGCAAGAGTATGAAATAGAGTTAAAATTGGATCACACAATTAAAGGTCATGGACTATGAAAGATAGTTGACAAAGCCATGGAGCCACAAGAATAAGAGATGAGTGGTTTGGAAGGAGAGATAGACATTTACAATTCAAATTCTATTCATGCACCAAATACACAGTCTTCATGGTACACCAAGATGAGGTAATACTTGGAACAAGGTACATTGTCTTCACTCTTGACAATAAAACAAAAATGAGCGATCATAATTAAGTGCACACCTTACAAATTGGTTTAAGGAGTTTTATTTAGAAAACATAATAATGGAGTCCTCCCAAGGTGCTTAGAGTCTTTTGAGGTGCATAAAGTACTGAAATAGCTTCATGATGGGTTGATTGTATATCATTATGTCGATGAAACTACAACACATAAAATAATTTGAATAACTTATTATTGGCCTACACTATTTAGAGATGTTCATGCTTATTATTGTAAATGTGATTTTTTCGAGAAATGTGTTGGAAGAGAGAAAAGATCATCATCCCCACTACAACCGATAATGATTGATGAGCCTTTCCAATAGTAGGGATTGGACATTATGGGTGATATTTTCCCACACTTGTCAAAGCAACAGATATATATTCTCATGAAAAATTTTTATTTCACAAGATAGGTCGATGCCATCTCCTTGAAACAAGTGAACGATTAGATGTTGATGAAGTTTATGAAGAAAAACATCGTCACCAAGTTTGGCATTCCAACATCACTTATTTTTGATAATGATACATATTTATCATCTTTGAATTTATACGATTTTACTTTGGAAAAAGGAATTGTGTTTAAAAACTCCTCTAATTTCCATCCCCAAGGTAATAGATTGGATGATTCTAGTAACAAAAAATTGATTTGAATCATTAATAAAATTGTGATTACTCAACAAAGGAATCAACATACATTATCTAATTTCCTGTGAGCTTATTGAGTCACACCTAATCCTTCTCTAGGTACTTCTCCATTCTTGTTGGTCTACAGAAACGAGACAATCCTTCCTCCGCACCTTTACCTAAAAACTTTACAACTTATCCAAGAATCAAGAGGTAGGTCTTGCCCCATTATGCAGAGCATGATTGAAATCCTCTTTAGACTTGGAGAGGAAATTTAGAACACTCATGCTATGTTTGGCTCTCATAAATTACACATCAAATGATGATTTGAAAGAGATCCGTACGTGATAAGGAATTATGTGTAGGTGACCTTGTTTTAAAATGGGATAAATCTCATGAATACAAGGGAAAACACATTGAATTCCAATACTTGTGGCTTATTCCATTCCAAATCCATGAGAATCTTTACCAACATGATTATAGACTACAAAAATTAAGTGAGGAGACTGAGTCCCTCCCTATCAATGACCCAAATCTAAAGCTTTATTTCCATTATAAACTCTTTGAGTTGTTGTTCTATCTATACATATTTTTTCCTTATGTCTTTGTTTGGTTTCATTCCATTTGTTTTCTCACATTTGTTTCCTTATGCACTACTCTTTGGATTTTATTATTCTCTTGCACATAAATAAATTACTTGTCTCAGAGACCCATGAGTATATGTAAAATATTTGAATTAGACTATAGTAATTTCTCATCAATTGGTTTTCATTAGATCTCCTTCTACTGGTTCAATCCTAAAATTACTAATGAGTTGAAGTGCTTTGAATGGAAAATACGGCTAGGATTATGTGGGGAAATCTAATAAGCTACAATATACTACATCCATAGTAGGATCTCCATCACTTAAATTGGTCTTACACTAATGAATGGTATGCTAAATGTTCCAGCCCAATTGTTAGAGAAGGGATAGAGAGAAAAATACAAAAGTAAGAAAACCCATTTCAGAAAATTTTAAAATCTCTGAAACACAAGTAACAACCTCTCTGGCCATAAAATAAGTTAGGATCCCTCATCTACCATAGTGCAATGAATTCCCAAATAATGTAAAATGTATGAAAAAGAAAAAAAATAATAAAGAGTAAATGATTGAGGAAGGCTTCCTGCAAAGAGAAGTGATGCAGGAAACTCTGTCGGGGCTATGGATGTTCACTGGTTGTGAAGCAATGCTTACGATTTCTTGAGTGACTCCGTCATAGATATGGACGCTTGTTGGAAGTGGAGAAACACTGAAGACTTGTATCAAAACTGTTAACATATTAAGCTCACATATATAATATCTCTATCCCCTATCGACAATTTTAGTGATCAACTAAAATTTCATGATGTGTTATAGGCCAAACCAAGAAAAGTGATGGAGAGACTAAAATATTTAATCGAGGCTAAAGAGCTAAATTAGTGGGGCCCATTTGTTCATATCAACACTTCCTAATGATTAGACTATACCATAATAAGGACTAAATAGAGATGCTGAGATCCTACTTGTGGATCACCAATTATTGTAGGCACTACAACAACCCAAATTTTTTTGGTATTTTTAAAAAACTAGGGTCCCCCTCTTTCAATATCCAAAAGGTGAAAACTATATTTTTTTCTCTGAACCCCTTTCACTTGTTTAAGTTTTTTCAAAAGGACATTGTCACAATTTTTTGGGACTAATCGCTATTGCAATATTGAATATTAGATTAGCGAGAAAGGCATGGTTTCACAAGCTAACTTTATCAATCACATTTTAAGATGTGAAACTACGACTAAAGGAACCCTCTCACCATCCAACATGTGAAATCAAACTTCTTCTTGTGAAAATGTGACTATGTGAGCCTTCTCGCATCACCTTACTTGGTTTCACAAACTTTTCCGCAAAAGCACATTAAATGCATCAATACCATCGCATGTGTGGTAAAAATTAGATAAAGGGGTCATCCCCCCAATTCATTTTCACCATGCCTTTTAATCTGAGTTTTTGAAGCCATTGCTTTAGGACCTCATGGTTATTGCAGTTTCAGTTTGCGACCGGGACTGCAAAAAGAGCATCGGTATCTGGGTAAGTCATGGCACCCTCCCTTCTTAATTTGTGATTTTATAGTTTCATATTTCGTTGCTTCAACTAACCTTAATGTTTTACTCTCTTGCTGCTTCACCAACCCCTGGCCTTTTATACCCTTTAAACCATTTTTTAACCAGTCTTTTCGCCCACAGCCTCATGGCTCCTCCACCCATACTTATTCAATTATGGTAAGTGTTATCACCCCAAGAAACTCACCTAGGTTGTATACCAGTGATGCTCGGGAACATTAAAATTTTTACCAAATATAGTTGGATAAATGGTGGATGAATGGAACAAATGCTGCATATTCAAGCCAGATAACCACTTCTACTATGATTGACCCCAGACATGGGTGAGCACCCCCAGACTACAAGGCTTTTAACCACCTATTACTCACAGCTTGAAGATAAGGTGATAATGGAGAACACTGACCACACCAGCAGATGCACAGGACCCTATGATGGCCGGCTGCAACCAGTTAAGAGGTCTGTAAATCTAGTTTTTAACGCATGGACTGGATGGCAGCTCTCTATGCATTAAACAACAGAAACCCACCCACATGTTCTATAATACATGCTAAATCCTAACGCAGAGGTGGGATGACAGCCCCTCTGACGCTGAACAGTCACAGCAATAGAACAATGCAAACAGGCACAGCCTAGAACAAGAAAGAGAAGTGGAAAGTGAGCAATAAATAGCAAAAGAAGCTTGTATTAGTTGGAAATGAAGACCAAACGCTGCAGGTTACAAAGTAGTTACAGTCTCCAGAAGTTGAACCTTACAACAGGGTTCTCTTCAACAAACACTCATCATCTGATTACATCTGAGTTCTGAGTATATATAGTGTTACAATACAAAATATCTCTGTTAAGAAATGCGTGGAGGAGTCCATAAATGGCCACCAACCATATTTACATTTAGGAATGGCTCTCTGATACAAATCTGACTGTGTTTTGAATAGATTTGTCCCTCTCTGGTGCTCTGCGGTCCTTTTTGGATCGGTGGAGTGAAATATGGGTGAAGCCCATAGCCATTGAATGCTTTGAGTGGATCTGTGGTGTCCTGCTTCCTTCTCGGCCATACTATTGATTGACTGCAATCGCTGAACATTGAAATGGCTCCATCATGATACATAAATGTTGATCTGTTTGTGGCACGTCTACTTTTCTACTCGGCCATACTGTTAATTGAAGGCAGCCACCTACTGCGTTGTACTGCTGCATGCTTGCCTTCAAATCTTCGCGCCACTTAGAAATGCCGCCCACCTTGCTATTTTTTAATCATTAACAGTAAATGCATGCATCACTCCTCTATCGGGTCACCTTTCGGGTCGTAATCGCACCTGATAGTCGGCCAGTCCTCTGTTTGAAAATACATTAAAAATGCTGCAAAACACTGGAATTTTGCCTTTGGCAGATTTGAAAACATATATATTTTGCTTCCCGGACCCCATCGGGTCCGGGCTTCATCGCTATCGGCACCCCCCAAGGCTTCCTTTATATTTCCCCATATTTCATTATATAACGAAAATGCGCCCAAAATCATTGAAAAAGGCTTTAGCGCGGACTTGAAATTCTATGAAAAATCACTTACAATAATATCGGGTCCGACCCATCAGGTCGCATACATGCCTTGTACAAAGTTCCGCCCCTTTTAAAAGCGCCGATAGCGATATCACCGCGGACCCGAAACTTTATGAGAAATATTTGATAGCGCCTTCGAGTTCGGCTTATCACATAGCAAACACAACCATGTAAAAGGCACTGCCCCCTTTGTAAGCGCTGATGCGATATGCCGATGCGATATCGGCGGTGTGATGTCGGCGATCGCATATCGCCAAATATAAAGGCCCTGCCTCTTTTGTGAGCGCTCCATTGCGACCCACCGATGCGATATCAGCGATCGCTCATCGGCGGATTTCTTGTGTCGCTGCCACTGCCCGCCTGCTCCGATGCGATATGCCGACACGATCTGGACCGCTGATCGGCCGGATCCAACGACTAATATGATTTTGGACTCTCAAGCCTGCAATTCTGAAATTTTGATGATTTTAGAGTATTTAGGCCTCTCGATAGTGTATTTTTGCCCTCCAAAGGGCTTTCCTCCTGTAATTCTTTCAATCGGTGAAGGCTATAAGAGGACTGATAAGGCTTTTGGAGCACTTTTGTATCCATTTTTGGGCATCCTTCCGCACGCAAACAACCCGATCAGGACTGCATTTGATCTTCAAATGTTGGATTTTGTAGCAGAGCTAACAGTAACTTCTGCTATTTTTTTAAAATAGTTAATGACCATATCTAATTATACAACCATTTTCATATCCTTCTTTATAGAATCATTTTTCGAGCGGTTCCTCATTTGCTAAATTTAGTAAATAAAACTCAAAATATGACCTATTAAAATTTGAGTTTCAAAAATAGTGTCTCGCTTGAAATTACACCGAATAGTTTTTAAAGAAAATTTTATTTTAATAAAATTAAAAATATTTAAAAAAATAAATAAAATAATTACCAATTTTATATTTATATATAACAAAATTTTAAAAAAAAAACACACAAATATGATGAAGTATTATAAAAATCAAAAGAGGGAATGGGTTAATGTATAATGGGTGAACGCTTTTTTAGGCTCGTGGCTATTACATGTTACGTGGAGTGTATGAGGGTCTCACACTAATATCCTATGCAGGTCTCCCACTAATATCTTACGAAGCCTCTCACGTCACCCGGCCTAGTAACCCCATGTGATTTTCGAATGAGAGTAATGCAAATCCCCATCGGGGCAGTATTTCTTTTATATATATATATATATATATATATAATAATAATCATTAATACATACATATAAAAAGTGTTTGAATTTATTGGTTTTTTTATTTTTAAAAAATTAAATTATTATTAATTTAGATAATAATAGTTAATTAAATAGATAA
The DNA here is from genome assembly GCA_000404065.3 of Pinus taeda. Taxonomy (NCBI): domain Eukaryota; kingdom Viridiplantae; phylum Streptophyta; class Pinopsida; order Pinales; family Pinaceae; genus Pinus; species Pinus taeda. Next base: position 421,776 of record APFE031591864.1, read on the forward strand.
GTATAATATTTACAAACTAATTAATTAATTATTGAAAGTTAAATTAATTAATAATATATCACCTTATTAAATTAATTTTTCTTCCAATTATAAATTATAAAAAAATAGTAAAATACATATTTATGTTTAGGGAGCAAAATTAACTAAATTTTGACCAAGCATAATTTCCAAATTATAAATTTAAATGAAGCTAAAATTTAACAATTGGAAAGTTAGCAACAAAACGAACGCAATAGAGTAATCAAAACAAAAATCTAATAAAAGTGAAAATCTCACAAAATTAACAAAATCAAAGCATTAAAATAATGATTTGACCAAAATTTACATGGAGGGTGCCTATATATATAACATGGAGGGTGTTGTGGCCACAACATCCCCTTGGCCAAAAAGTCCCATGACTTAATTTTTTTTCTCTTGTAATTTTGAAGGACACACTTAGTAGGGAGCTTTGGGCATAGATTTAGATTTAGGGACAGGTTCAATTGACAAATCAATGTCTCTTGTTAGACAAAGTCTAGGTAGTTCATCTAGAAATACATCTTTAAGTTCTTGTAAGACTACAAATGATTTGTTTTTGGGACCTTTGTCCTTGATGGATCTGAGACATGTGTTACATATGATTGGCATTTTTTTGTATGATACTTTTTCAACTACAAGGATTAAATATATCTAATGGAGATGGCCTTGTAATACCCTTTATTGTCCTAGTGTTTCCTTCATCGTTAATATGATCAAAGGTTTTTTTTGTGTAAATCAAGCACTACATGATGTGACTCTAAGAAATCCATTCTAATGATAACATCATAGAACCTAACATGTAATACATTCAAATTTACAAAAGAAAAGAGGTCATTCAATGAAAATGGAAAACTTGCTATTATCTCACTTACTCTCCTTTTGGTTCTAGAAGCTTGGCATACTAACAATGATTTTCCATGCTTAGTCTAGTTGAGAGGACAATTTTCAACAATATTATGAGTAACATGATTATAGGTTCAAGGAGTTTTTCTCCATTTTGCCAGGTTCAATTATCATGAGGGTTGTTCCTAGATCCATCGGGTCACCTCGAGGTAAAACATGTAGTTACATGAAAAAACACCATATTAAATGATCTCATGACTCATGCACACGTAAGTGGTCCAACCCACACGTCATTCAAATTAAATGCAAAAAAGTGAAAAATGGGGTCTACATATCTAAGGAAAATAATAAAAACATAGATCATATGCTTACTAATTGCTCCTATGTCAATCATTGTGGCTACAAATTAAACAATTTTTATGTATAAGGGGAAAATGAGTGGGGACGATAATGGAGCAATGCATAAGAAGTTTATGGGATGAAAAAAAGTTGAATAAGTGGAGGGTGATCTCATTTCTAACAAGAGGAGAAGAAAGGAAAGAAAAGGGCAAGTTATTCCAAACAAAATCGAGCCAAGGACTTTAGCGAGAGGCGTGACTAGTTCTAAGTGAGACTGAGGAGGACTCCAAAGACTAGCCAAAAAGAACTAAAATGGAAGACATGATAACCCTCCAACTTCAAGAGGATTTGAGCAAGAGTTCTTGGATATCCTACAGTAAAACTCCAATAACCCACAAATATAGAGAGAACAAGGTGTCAAAAAAGGGAAGGAGGAGAAAGAAGTCCAACTAGGCCCAAGGTTGCAAGAAATGAACTCCTTCTAGATAAATTCGAGCTAAACCAGAGCACTATTTGACAAGTGCATGCTCCAACGCCCTCCTAGTTAATTATGTGAATCATATCATGGAATATAAGGTGGGTCAATAGAAAATTAAAATTGTTCCTCTTAAAAAAAATACTCAAAGAAAATCTAGCTATCATGTTATTACAAGAAACTAGGTGCATCTCTAATAACATGCAAATATAATAAATTGATGTGAGCCAATAAACAATGTGCTAGCCAAAATGTTTAACAAAATAAAAATAAGAATGGAAATTAAATGGATATATAGTACAAATAGGGCGATCTTAAGAATTATGGCAATAAATAACTACTCAATCTCAAGAGCCTTCTCAGAAATAGGATCCAAGGAAAAGGATGTGATAATCAACATCTACAGTCCACCAATATGCCACCTAAAAGGGGAATTTTTTGACCCGATACAGGACTTTGGGATTATATCAAAGGAAATTTGTGGATCATGGAGTGGATTTCAAGCTCGTGACATCTCTATCTAAGAAAATGGGGAAAATAGGAAACTTGGAGAAGAAGGCATAATTTCAAGAATGTCATTGACATTGTAGGGCTAATAAGTATATCAACCAAAAATTTCCTTAATGCATGTAATAATCAAAGAGGGGGGATCTAATGATATCAACTTGGTTGGACAATTCCGCATATCAAAAGAATTATGGAGAAAAGTTATTCCATTTCCACTAGGTGTTACCCATTGTAGACTTGAACCACTTGTCAATCTCACTTCAATGGGACAATGATGGTAGCCCACAACTGATTCCCTTCCAATCTAAGAAGTTTTGGCTCATTCATGCTAATCTTAAGGAAAAAATTAAGGCATATTGGAAGGAATATCATATATCCATAGGAACGAAAATATATACCCTACAACAAATGCTTCAAGTGAACACATTAAGGTTTGACTCAAACAATGGAACAAAGAACATTTTGGAAATATCTTTCAAGCTAAATGGGAACTGGAGTAGAAAATGAAAATATTAAAATAGGAAATCATGAGTACTTGGATGACTCGGGACCTCAAGCCATAGAAAATCATCATCGAAGACAAAATAGCGTCCTATAACCAAAAAGAAAAAATTCCTTATGGAGGTAGAAGTACATAGTCCAACGGATGAAAAAAGGCATTATAAAGAGAAGATTATTTCACTAAAACACCTTACATAGAAGGAACCACAACAAATTCACTTCCTACATAACACCTAGGGATACAATTTGGAAACACGTCAACCACATATGATAGGAATCTCCTTACAACATTTCTTGAGGATAAGAAAAGTTCCATGTAGGAGATAACCAACAACAATATTTCTTTATTGGTCATAGAAGAGAAAAACACCATAATCATGCAAGAAATAACCTATGAGGTCACAGAGGTAGTGAAAGATATTGTGATAGGAAAATGCCCAAGCCTAAACAAATGTACAACTAGCATAGATCCATTTTAACTCTAAATCTACCAAATTCCTAGAGGGATCAAATCTGTCAAGATGCAAACCTCCTTTGAAAGCAAAACTTCAGAATACTTTTTGCATTTCAAAATATTTGATTCCTCACAACACTTAGTAGATCTGAGTTAAGATGGATATATGCTAGTCCTTAATAATATTATTTATATTATATATAAATTTC
>APFE031591864.1:427703-439756 GCA_000404065.3 Pinus taeda
ACGACAGTGTACTATCAGTTGCATGTGTTTTCTTATAAAGAAAACTCATGCATGAAGAAGGAACAATTCCTTGAGGATTGTGCAGTTCAGACAGTGTGTGAGATCAGGTGATCATCCACTGGGTAGATGAGTTTTCCACTTGGTTGAAGGAGAATCATCCTAGAGGAATAGCGCAAGGAAATAGGAGCTTGGAGGGTAGAGGAGAAGGCTTGAGAGAAGTCAAGATTGCCTGTGAGCATTTGTGAGGATTGCACTAAGAGTTGGCTAGCTGTGAGAGCTAAGGCTTTGTATGATTCCTATGTCTTTCCACCTTGTATGATAATACAGATAGTGGGGTTTTTAGCTGGTGCTTTCCCCAAAGTATTTTCATGTGTATTGTGCATTGATTCTTCTTCTTCTGGTTATATGTGTTCAGCTCGATCTTGCTCAATCTTTCAGCTTCTGCAAATTGATAGTAGAAGTAGGTTATATTATTTTGCTTTGATATATATTGCATTATCGGGTTAACCTGCAGAGTAGATTTTCTACATGGTATCAAAGTCAAGTTTATCGGAGCTGTGAACAGTATACTGAGAAGAGAATTTGAAGTTTGAAGTTCAAGGTTGCAGGTGCAAATCGAATTCATATCATACTTCAAGATTGGCCAATGGCGTTATATGGCTTGAGACTCGAGTATGCCTTGGAAGGTAGATCGAATTACATAGAATGGAAAGATAGAATGGAGGTTGTATTAGAAGACAACAACTTGAAGGAATTCATTGATCAAGAAATCCAAAAGCCAGCTTCAACTAACACACAAAAGTTGGCTAAGTATAATAAGTGTGTGGCGAGGAAAGACAAATCATCCTTGAGGGAGTTCGAGACCATATTGTCTCGAGTATCCATGGGAAGGATACTCCATTTTCAATGTGGAAGACATTGAAGGACCTCTACCAAAACAACAGTGACCAATGGAAATTGGCGCTCAAGGATAAGCTTCGAAGAATCAAGATGGAGAAGGGAGATACTATTTCCACATATATGAACAAGCTCACCACCTGTAGAAATGAGCTTAGCATTGTGGGAATAACTATTGCCAATGATGATATGGTGAGCCTCGCTCTCCTTGGCCTGCCAAAGAGCTGGAATAGCTACCAGGACTCTGTGAATGGAAGAGAGAAACTGTCGGATTGGGAACGACTGTGGTCGGATCTGATGTAAGAGGAGATCAAGAGGAACACATGAGATGGTTCTTCATCAAAGAATGATGATGAAGAAAATATGGCCTTAGCGAGTAAGGCAAGGAAAGGGAAGGGAAAGGCTTCCCATTCCAAATCGAATTCTTCTCATGGAGGGAAGAAGGGTGACAAATCTAAAGTGAGATGCTTTAATTGTCACGAGATGGGACATTATGCAACTAATTGCCCATCGAAGAAGTCCAAGAAGGGATCCTAGGAGGATCGGAAGGTGAGGCATTAGTCTCTCAGTTCGAAATGGACTTTACCCTCATTGCATGCATGGTGTCATCGATGATGGGTTGTGTTTGGTATCTTGACGGTGGAGCCTCATTCCACATAACCAGTGATAAAAGTTTATTCAATGCCTTAGAGGAGGAAGACCTCAAGATTACATAGAGATGGGTGACGATGGAAGGTATAGCGTTTTAGGAGTGGGCATGGTTGCTTTTTAGAGGGACCACGGAGCTCCTCTCACCTTGACAGATGTGATGTATGTGCCTGGATTGAAGAATAACTTGGTATCGGTCACGATGTTGGAGTACAAAGGCTATGATGTCGTCTTCAATAAAGGAAAGGCATTCCTAAGACACATAGCCACGGGTCAGACCAAGAGGATAGGCATTCGGGTGAAGAATCTCTATAAACTAGAGGTAGATGATTGTGCAGCATTGAGTGCAAAAGCAGAATTAGTGCAAAGCCAAGACATTGGTGAGTTGTGGCACACTTGGTTGGGCCATTTGCATCATGAGACTTTGAAGATAATGCAACAGATATCTACAGGACTTCCCCATGGTAAACTTGAGCAAGTTGACACATGCAAAGGTTGTACCTTGGGAAAGTACACCAAGTCTTCCTTTCATGATCATGACAGTCGAGCAAAGGCTATCTTAGAGCAAGTTCATACTGATGTGTGTGGACCATTCTCGATGGCATCCACAACAAAGCAAAGGTATTTTGTGATTTTCATTGATGATTATTCTCATAAATGTTAGATTTATTTCATGCAGAGAAGGATCAAACCTTCACAAAGTTTTGTGAGTTCAAATCTTTGGTCGAGAAGGAGTCAGGGAAGAAGATCAAGTCCTTGAGAATCGACAATAGTGGAGAATATGTCTCTCAAGATTTTAAGGACTTCTGTGAAATGGAAGGAATTAAACGAGAGTTGACGGCACCTCATAACCCACAGCAGAATGGGGTTGCCGAGAGGAAGAATAGAACTATTATAGGGGCAGCACAGGCAATGTTGCATGACCAAGGCCTACCACTTCAACTGTGGCTGAGGCATGAAACACAGTGATCTATTTGCAAAATAGAAGCCCACACGCATCCTTGGGATGAAGATACCAGAGGAAGCTTTCTCCGATAAGAGACCAGATGTGAGTCACTTCAAGATCTTTGGCACATCGTTATATTACCATGTGACAAAGGATGCACGGAAGAAGCTTGAGCCAACAGCAGAGTTGGGGATACTTGTGGGGTACACTGATACACCTCACAACTATTGGGTGTACTTGCCTACCAGTTGGAGGACAGTGGTTTGCAAAGAACTCAAGTTTGATGAGCAGAAGGCCATGAAAGTTTCCCTTGAGAGGGAGCTCCAACTACAGGCTGTGGAGGAACTGTTGGTTCCTAAGGAGGAGGAGCCTCAGACTGATGCGAAGTAGCCGCATGTAGAGGTTCCAAGAGTAGAGACGTCCACTCAAGCAGAGTCTTCCATAGATGGATGGAAGCACATAAGAGAAGCTGACAAATTGTTGCAGGATGCGAGAGAGAATACAGGAGCACCGTCTTCTCAACACAGACAGAGGAGGTCACCTGAGAGGTACAATGGATACATGGCCCTTATTGGGGAATGCGTTGAGACCGAGCCATCTTCCTTTGAGGAAGGAGTGTAGCAGTCGATTTGGGTTGATGCTGTGGTGGAGGAGTATGACTTCATATTTCGTAACAGTGTTTTGGATGTGGTTCCAAGACCGGAGAACAAGTCAGTTGTGAGTTCCCATTGGCTTTAAAAGGTAAAGCAAGTTGTTGTTGATGGGAGGATCATGTTTATGTAGTATATTTTGACTAAGGACCAAGATGCTGACATTTTGACAAAGGCATTGCCAAAGTATAAATTCGAGTTCCATAGAGACAGGATCGGGATGGCAGATAATCCCTTTCTTGTTGAGAGGGAATGTTGAAATGTGGCAACAAGAATATTCCAATTTAATTTGTCCTTGAATTAAATTGTGAATTAAAATCGAATTTAGTCTTAACAGCTACTTGGAAATACTTAATTGAGTTATTTTGACTTAATTAGTTGGAGAAGTTCAAGTTAGAAGTCTTTCTGCAGTCATGCAAAAGTTATCCCTTAAATTAAGGAGATAAGCCTTAAATTAAGGAGATAAGATTGAGTTATATTTGAGTTGTAATTAGTTAACTCAATTTACTGAGTTAAGTCCAGTGAAATTAGTTCCAAACTGTTTTAGGAATTAATAAAGAGTTAAGAGTTAGTTGATGCATGCATGCTCTCAACTAGTGTACTCCAGTTAACGGAAGATTCCCTCATCAGAAACTCATGCATGTCTATTCTAAGAAAGACCCAGTTGAGATTAAAGTCAAGGACAGTGTACCATCAATTGTATGTGTCCTCTTATAAAGAAAACTCATGCATGCAGAAGGAACAATTCCTTGAGGATTGCGCGGTTCAGATAGTGTGTGAGATCAAGTGATCATCCACTAGGTAGATGAGTTTTCCACTTGGTTGAAGGAGAATCATCCCAGATGAATAGCGCAAGAAAATAGGAGCTTGGAGGGCAGAGGAGAAGGCTTGAGAGAAGCCAAGATTGCCTGTGGGTATCTGTGAGGATTGTACTGAGAGTTGGCTAGCTATGAGAGCTAAGGCTTTGTATGATTCCTATGTATTTCCACCTTGTATGATAATATAGATAGTACAGTTTTTAGCTGAGGATTTCCCCAAAGTATTTTCATGTGTATTGTGCATTGATTCTTCTTCTTATGGTTATATGTGTTCACCTCAATCTTGCTCGATCTTTAAGCTTCCACAAATTGATAGTAGAAGTAGGTTATAGTATTTTTCTTTGATCTATATTACATTATCAAGTTAACCTGCAGAGTTGATTTTCTACAAAATTGGCCTCATCCACCTAGATGCCCACAACAAGGAATCACTCATTTGGATAAATGTTTGGAGAAATAAGGACCTAGTTCATAAACACAATATCTATAAATTTAGAGATGGGACCTCAACAATATTATGGGAAGCTTCATGGCAATGAAGACTAACCTTGGCTTCAAATCCACAGTTGTGGGACTTGCAGTACACTTCATGCATAAAATAAACACCACATATATAACCACCTCCTACTCCCTTGAATTTCCTTAGGCTATGATAGGTTTTACTTCTTTAACCCTATCCCTAAGGTCTATTATGAAGATGGGATCAAAAAAATCCCTTGTTTCTACAAGTCTACGAAATTAACTTCCATTGTCACCGTTGTGTTTAGCTCATCGAGAGATTTCCATTAGTGTCAATCTTACTTCAACGTAAGCCCGAAATAAAAATTTATGCTTAATTGAAGTTAAGGCCTATCATTAGATGTCACGTAAGTATATTGTCTACATGGAGCCAAAGCAATACAGACAAGTCAACTTTGTGCATCATGCAATGAGGACCACATCAAACCACCACATATATCATTGCCCGTGGAATTTAGCATCAAATAATATGTAGGTAGTGGTGGGTAGCAAGCAGTGGGAGAGTCCAATGTTGGAACCACGACCGTATTGATACCTCTCCTCCAACGCACTCATATCACATTCACAACACACTAGATCACTAAAGGCTAGACTTTATCTATGCATTTAACGATGACTAGAAATTAAAGGGGGACTTTATCTCTCCACCCAACCATAGGCCAGTTGCATTACAATCCTTCTTGCAGTTGAACACCCTCAAGCCAGACCCAAATTTCTAAGAGGATGATTGTTCATGGAAATTCACACCCAAGGCTTAGTCACATACCCAAGAGGAGTCCACAGTCCTATTTCTCTAACAATTTCTCACCTGCAATAAGCACTGCAATGGCTCACTGACTCCCTGATTCAAAAACACAAGGCTTCACCCAAGATTCATATGGCGATTACTTAGCTCTAGGAGGCTGAACCTATTGTATATGTGATTTCACATTTGTTCTTTCTTATCAAGAACTGTATAGGTTTAGAGTGACAGAAAAAGTGGTTTTATATCTCTTTCAACAAGCCTCGCAGAGGTTTGCAGACATAGAACAAGTGGTTTTATAGTTCATTCAACAAGCACTACAGTGATTAGGTTTCTCTGTCAATTTTTTCATCAATCAACAGTGAGAACCAAGTATTTCAATCATCATGAGCTTACCTCTAACCATTCAAGCTTAGATTCATTGTCCAATGGCCTTATTACAAGAGGTGAGGAATGGCATGCCAATCTTTAGAACACTGGCTCTTAGAAATTCCAATCCTTCTCATTTTTTTACACTTAGCTCCAATAGTGCCTTTCTCTCTCTCTTTCTACAAATCTTCCTTGTGTGCACTATGTAATGCGACCTCCTCTCCTTCATAGGCCATGTTTTTTTTCTTCTCTTATCTTTTATTTTCTTCCTAAGGCAACCATTCCATTGTCTCAATCCTTGAGGAGGGGAAAAGGATGAATATCATCCCCAATCCATGCTACCCCATCTGATATTATTTAATGTCTGACAATGTTGGTTAGTCAACGGTCATGATGAAATTAAGGAAATTCAATGTGGCCTTATGAGCATGCTTTTGGTGCACCACAAGAAACCGACAAACATGTCATAGGCACCCTAATAGGTATATTGCATCCCTCCTTTCAAATATTTGGATATGTGTGTCCCTCCCTTCAGTTATTCATTAGTTTATTTTCACACACACACATAGATACACATTTATAATTACACAATTGGGTTTACATGCATGGAGTGTTATAAAAAAGGGTTGTTACATGCCCCACCCCCTTAAAGGAACATCTTCCTTGATGTTCTATAGACATAACACAAAATTTAATCAGTAAGATTTATATTTACATATCTTACATTTTTTTACACTGTTAACAGAAAATGGTAAGATACACTCATTTTATCTGTCATTTCTTAGGTGGCTCCATTTGGTCAAGATTTCTTCCATTGCACCTTGACATGCTCCATTACTTGATTCCAAAGCACAATCTACCTCTAATCCAGGAAGCAAAGTGATTCCAATTGGAACTCTCCCTCGAGTTCCACTTGTATCACATACCAATTGAAAATGCTATTAGTGTCATGTACATACTTCTTAAGCATGGAAATGTGAAAACACCATGTGCTTTCACTATGGGTGCTAAGGCCAATCTATAAGCCATTTTCTCCCTCTTTCCAAAATCTAAAATAGTCCACAAAATCTGGGTGCTAACATGGCACAAGATCCCATTTTCAGTGAGATTTTCCATGGTCTAATGCAGTGATACACATGCTCTCCTACTTGAAATTCCTTTTGTATTCTTTGTTGATCTACGTAACTCATTTTCCTATCCTGCATATCTTTAATTCTTGCTTGAGATTGAGCACTTATTGCTCCATTTCTTTCATCATATCTAGTCCAAGAACCAACCTATTTATAGGATCATACCAGCTAATGGGAGTGTTATATTTTATGACATACAAAGCCTTAAAATGGATCATCTTTAATAATATTTGGTACCTATTGTTGTATGCAAATTCAACTGGTGGCAAGAACTCTTCCCACCTCTTTGGTTGATGCATGTCATACATCCTCAACATGTCCTCTAAAACTCTTTTAACCCTCTTAGTCTAGCCATCAATCTGAAGATGATATGTTGTACTAAAGGATAGCTAGGTTCCAAAACCAGCAAATAATGCTCTTCACAAATTTGATGTGAACTTGGCATGTTGATCTGAAATAATATTCTTGGGTATTCCATGCAATCTGAATATTTCCTTTGTGAAAATCTAAGTTATGTTAATAGCTTTGTGGGTGGACTTGACAACTATATGTGAGTTTCCTTCCTCAATTTATCGATTACCACCATATTAGCATCATATTGCTTACATTTTCTTGGAAATCATGTGATGAACTCCATAGATATGACTTCCCACTTCCACTCATGGATTGGGATTGGTTGTAACAATCATGTTGGATTTTTGCATTCCACTTTAACTTGTTGAATTTCTAGACACCTAGCACTATAATCAACAACTTCCTTTTTCATACTTGGCCAATAATGCATCTTCTTCATGGTTTTTATCATTTCTTGATAACCATGATGACCAGAGAAGGTTCTTTGTGAAAATCATCCAAGATGAGCTTCTTCAAGTCACCCATACAAGGAACATACCATTTATCCTTGAACTTTAACATTCCATCATCAATGAGCATATAATAGTTTCTTAATGATCCTTCTGGCTCTCGTTGCAAGTACACATTCACATGTTGAAAGTGATCATCTTATACCAATGCTTTCTTGATCATTTCCTTGATATTACATTCGCAAGTGCTCATGTCTTCCAAGTGAGCCACTTATAAACTTCTTCTAAGTGCATATACCACTTTGTTCTCTTTACCTTTGATAATATTTATCTTGAAATCAAATTCATTGATTAGAGCTAACCATATGGCATGTCTTGCATTTAATTTAGGGTAATTAAACAATTATCATAGCCCTCCATAGTCTAACATTAAAAAAAACTTCCTTCGAAGTAAGTAATATCTCCACATCTTCAATGTGTTCACTATCATTGCAAGATCCAAGTCATGAGTGACATAGTTCTTCGCATGCTCATTTATTTTTATCAATTCATAACAAATCACATGTCCTTCTTGCATTAAGACTCCACCGAGCCCTTCCTTACAAGCATATGCTCAAGCCATGAAATCCTTTTCCAGATCAGTTATTCTCAAGATAGGTGCATGCATGAACAAGTGCTTGAGTTTTTCAAATTTGGTTATATGCTATGATATTCATTGGAATTTTAACTCCTTTCCTTTGTATGGTTATGATTTTGTGCCCAATCTTTGAAAAAACATGAATAAATCACTTGTAGTATCCATCCAATCCCATGAAATATCTCACCTATGTGACATTTCTAGGAGTAGGCCACTCCATCATTGATCTAAGGGATTAAAAATATGCTTAAAATGAAATTGCTCAAATTCTCCTGAAACCAACACCAAATTATAGATATCTTCATCTCGATTCCAATGACACTTGAATCACCTCACTCTTACATTGTATGAGAAAGTTATCATGTTCTGAATTTTTTGGAAAATAGTAAAAAAAACGTCAACTTGTAGGGTTGATTGGGCAATGTACAGATGCCACATGGCAGTATGTACGCTAATGTGGTTTTGGTGTTAGCAAGCTAACTGAGCGGTACAGAGTCAATCGGGACATGACATGTGGCCTAGTCGTACAGAAGCAAATGGAACGCTCTTATTGGTTGAGGTGATTTGGTATGGGCCACTCATGGAGCCACATGGGGCCCAATCATATGGCGCCACGTGGCACTTCAGATAAGGCAAAAATTGGTTGGTTTGACCAAACAAATCTTCACAAGATTTGAGTCGTCAACCTTCCACCAACTAAGAAATCACCCTACATCGCACCACAAGTATTCCTTGTTAAACGCAGGTGGTCAGCATTATTTTAATTTGTAATGTTTAGCGGTTGGGGGGAGGTCGTGCTGGTGAGTGCATCCAACTGGCCCAACCCCAGGACATATGTATTCAAGTAACCACCAGTGGAGGTTGGAGAGGTGGGGTGTGTCGCAACCTACCTGCACCTAAACCCATGGTTATATCAACCACAGATACCATGAATGGTTGATTCAATGGGTGCAAAGGGAAAGGAACAAAGTTGCGTCAACCACAAGCCATATACACCGCCACACAGCTAGGAGTAGGGCTATGGAGGTGCCTGGCTTATGGCCCCCGCCCCTCAGTCACTAGTGTCACCATACAACCAACCAAAGGGTGGAGAAAAAGGGGCTTAGCCCGATTTTTTTTTTTTAATTCAATTAAAGACTCGACAAAATGCACCCAATTCGGCAGGATTCATGGGTCGAACCTGAGACCTTCAGGTAGCCAATTCTATGCCTTACCAGTCCACCAAGAGCCCATTTTGTTACCAATTTTTTCAAAGGGACGAATTTGTAGAGTGTTTGGTAGATAGTTTAGAGAAGGAGGCCTATCTTGGCCATTTTTCAACCTTTTTTAGTGCAAGAAGAGCCTACACAGGGATTTTTGGGAATTCTAGAGGTACTTGCAGTGTTATTTTTACAATTTGAGCATTGTATGTTGATGTGATTTGACATTTGAGCATATAATATAAAGGGCCACCATTGGAAGGTACACCCAGAGACGTAGCCCAAGAGGGGTGAACTCCATCATCAATTTTCTATGTTGTGATGTTGCTTATTGTCCATTTGTAATTGTTAAAATCTGCAAAATTTGACTTAGTTTGTGTTATTTTTCAATCATGGCCCATTGCCCAAACGACATAAACTAGCTTGCAAACCTTTATATGAAACCTTCAATTTTAATTTCAGATCAGTTTGGTATCATAGCATGGATTTTTGTGAAGGTTTGACAGATTTTGCAAGTATTTTTCTTGAATGATTACAAGGTCTAAATTGAAAAGAGGAGAAAGAGTGCTTGAATAACCAAACCCTCAAATTGGTTCAAGGAATACATAAATACAACAAGTCATGGAATATGAAGAAGGACAAGGACAATAGATGATTTCTGAGGATGAGAGAGCTTTTAGAAAGGCTTTCTACGATATGACTGAGATGGTGAAAGCGTTATGCAATGAAAGGACAACAAGGTTGCAAGGAGAAAGTTTTCATCAACCAAAAAGGTAATGGTGGTGATGGGAGAAAGCCTCCACCTCCATCTCCTCCTTCACCTCCAACTACACCTCCATCCTCACCTCCTTCTTCACCTCCTTCATCTCATAGACCTACTCCTCCTCCATCTCCAAAAGGACATGTTAAGTCTCCTTTAATTAAGCTTGAAGTCAAGTTTGAATTTCCTATGTACAATGGGGGAGAAAATGTTGAAAAGTTGGATAATTGGGTTTTTCAAATTGAAGTCTATTGCAGGATTCAAAAGATTGATGATGGTTCACAAAGATCCATCTTTCTTCTCTTCATTTAGAAGGTGAAACCCTCATCTAGTGGGAGGCCAAAACTCAAGAAGATTTGAAGAAAAGTGGTAAAATTATCTCTTCTTGGAATGATTTTATAGCTACATTAAGAAGGAAATTGTATCCATTATCTTACATGCAAAAAGAAATTATGGATTGGAAAAATTTTAAACAAGCTAAAGGTCAGAGTGTCCAAAGTTACACACAATAATTTAGAAGAAGATATTTAATCTTGGGTGTTGATTTGAGTTCACAATTACCCTCCTTAAATATATAGGTGGATTACATATTTATTTGAGATATATTATACTTATGTTTAATCTCACCAATCTAGATGAAGTATGTGTTCAAGAAACCCATTTAGAATGAAGAGGCAAGAATGTTCCTCAAGAGACTAGCAAGAAACCTTTTAAAACTGGAGACCAAGGAAAGGGGAATTTTAAAGGCAAAGGGAAGAAGAATTTCATTGTCAATAAATAGAGAGAGAAACTTACCTATAAGCATTGTTCAATAGATGGCCATGATGAAGACCATTGTTGGGAATTACATCCTGAATTGAGACCAAAGAAGTTCTTTAAAAAGGGAAAACAAAATATTGTTGCTACAACTCAACAAGATCTAGGATTTTTTTTGGATTGCATATTACTGTGGTGTGGTTTCTGAGAGGAAAACGAATCTCTTTCCAAGTATCCCCTCCGTATAGGGTAACTATTTTGGATTGCATATTACTGTGGTGTTGTTTCTGAGAGGAAAATGAATCTCTTTCCAAGTATCCCCTCCGTATAGGGTAACTATTTTGGATTGCATATTACTAGGATCTAGGATCTAATTCAGGCGATGAAAACAAAATCACAACCATGGGAATGAAAGGTATGGATTTTAATGCAAGTACTAGTTTTTCTAGTAATCTTATTGAATCTCAAAATGATAAAGAAAGAAGTGAGTTTTTCCATATCAGGGTCATTACAAAACATACAAAGTTTGATACACTATTAATAGTGGATCCCAAGTCAATCTTGTCTTTGAAGAAATTGTCAAGAAACTTAATTTATAAACTACACCTCATGCAACACCTTACCATTTTGGTTGGGTATGTGATGATGGCAATTACAAGTGACGAGAAAATGTAAATTCAAGTTCACCATCACTATTAATTTTATAGATGAGGTAGAGCTTGATGTTGTACCACTTGATATTTGTAGGATTGTTTTAGAGAGTCCATACTTGTATGACCGAAAATCCATATTCTATCGTCATGAGAAAAAATATCATATTTTTAAAGATGAAGTTGAGTATATTGTTAGAGAAGATCACAAGAAGATGAACATATGACTTGTTAGTGTTGTTCAAATGAAAAGGATTGTAAATGTTAGTAAGAATTTTGTGTTGTTGATGGTTAAAGATAAAGATACCGTTGAATCTGAATCTTTCTCAAGATGTGATTCTAAACTTAAGCATGAATGTGTTAGGATATTCTGACACATAGGAAATAGTTAAGTTCAACTTGGTCTAGTATAGAGTTAGGTATAGAGTTAGGTAAAGTGTGTTTCTTTACTGTTGTACATTTTGTAACTTATAATCCGACAGTCACGATATGTAGTGATCCGACGGTTCATTCTCTCCTCGGTATTACC
>APFE031591864.1:446232-473984 GCA_000404065.3 Pinus taeda
TATTCCGACACATAGGAAATAGTTAAGTTCAACTTGGTCTAGTATAGAGTTAGGTATAGAGTTAGGTAAAGTGTGTTTCTATACCGTTGTACATTTTGTAACTTACAATCCGACGGTCACGATATGTAGTGATCCGACGGTTCATTCTCTCCTCGGTATTACCGACACTTGATCCGTGGCTTGACACCTGATTGGTCCATGAATTCTATTTAAAGCGCATGGGAGGTCATTTGTAGGTTAACCGTGCATGAGAGAAGCTTATGTAAATTTTCATTCTTTTATTAATAAATTGCCTGTAATAGCCACGTTGGTGTAGGCCGTGGACTGTTTCCCTCTCTGAGGGTTTTAACCACGTCAAAATACTGGTGTATTGATCTGTGATCTATTTGTGAGCAGTGTCCTTTTGGTGTTCTGTCTGAGGAACTTACCCTGTAAATTCCTACAGAATGGAAGTTATTAACACTTACGACAAGATGTTTCAGGAACCTGAAGGATTACCTCCAAAAAGAGCAATCCAACATGAGATTCACTTGCAACATGATGCACCACTTCCAAATATTATCATGCATAGAATGTCAGTTTTGGAGAATCCGGAAATTAAGAATCAAAATCAAGAGTTGCTTGATAAAGGGGTCATCAGGCCTAGCACATTACCTTGTGGTTCTCCTATTGTTTTGGTTCCAAAGTAATATGCTACATGGTGCATGTGTGTGGATTTTCGAGCTTTGAACAAGATCATGGTAAAGAATCGATATTCTCTTCCTCGCATTGATGATTTTCCAGATCAGTTAAAATAAGTTGTTTATTTTACTACGTTAGTTTGAGAAGCGGTTACATAAGATAAGGATTGTTGAAGATGATATTTGGAAAACTTCTTTCAAGACAAAACAAGGTTTGTTTGAATAGTTAGTTATGGAATTTGGGCTTTGCATGCACCTACCACATTTATGAGAGTTATGAATGATGTATTTCAGCCATTCCTTGATGATTTTGTCATAGTCTACTTAGATGATATTCTAATTTTCAGTAAGACTCTTGAAGAGCATGTCAAGCATGTGAAACAAGTTCTAGATGTCTTAAAAAAGGAAAATTTGTATTTGAAGATGTCTTAATGTGAATTTGGGAAAACCTCTTTGGTTTATTTGGGTCATATTGTAGGAGGGGGTGAATTGAAGATAGATCCTTCAAAATATTATGTTATTGTGAATTGGCCTAAACCCAACAATGTAATAGAAGTTAGGAGTTTTTTGGGAGCATCCCAATATTAGAGAAAATTTATCATTAAATTCTCATTCATTGCAGCACCATTACATGCTTTGACAAGTGTGAAGTCAGTCTTTCAATGGGGAGGAAAGCAGCAGAAATCCTTTGATAGTTTGAAAGAGAAAATTAGTACATCACAAGTTCTAGCACTTCCATATCTTAACCAGCCATTTGAAAATCAAACCAATACAAGCGAATATGTTACAGGAGTGGTTTTGATGCAACATGGTAAGTCGATATGTCATCATTTTGAAACCTTTACTAATGCAATAATTAACTATCCAACTTATGATAAAGAGTTGTATGCTTTGGCACAAAGCATGAAGAAATGGAAGCATATTATGATGGGTAAAGAAATGACTATTCATATTGACCATCTCAACCTTTGCAATATTTACAATCGCAAACCAAGCTACAACAAACTATACATTTTAGGTGGATGGGATTCTTATAGCAATTTATTTGGTAATCAGGTATAAGAAAAGTATATACAACAAAGTTGTAGATATGTTTTCAAGACCTATTGTTAATGCATTTGTTATTCTTAAGCATAACTCAATCTTGCATGAAATTTATATTGAACAGTATGCTCAAAATGAATATTTTAAATATGTTTATGCAACTTTAATCATGTTGAAGAGTTGGATTATCATATTTAGAACAAGTTATTGTATCATCTTGGCAAGTTATGTGTTCCACTGGGTGAAAGAGTCAACATCATAAGGGAATCCCACATTCTCTTATTGTTGGCCACTTTGGTGTAGGAAAAACAGTTGCTAAAATGCAGAGGTATTGTTATTGGACTCACGTGAATGAAATTGTCTCAATAAATGTGAAAGGATGTTCTATGTGTGCTACTAGCAAGCCAAGTAATAGGAAATTGGATTTGTACACTTCACTTCCTATCCCTTCTCATCCTTGGGAAAATATTTCTATGGATTTTGTTGGGGACTACCAATGTCTAGGAAAGTTAATGATTATCTATATGTTGTACTGGATCATTTTAGCAAAACGTGTGTGTTGATGCCATGTAAGAAACAAGTTATAGTTAAATAGACCGCAAATATGTTCTTCTAAAATGTATGTGTTCACTTTGGGTTACCCACTTCTATTATTTCTAATCGAGATTCTCGATTTCTCAGAAATTTTTAATCAATTTTAAGGGAACTCATGGACACATAGTTGAAGAAAAGCACAACATTTCATCCACAAACTGACAGCCAAATAGAAGTAGTGAACAGAACAATAATGCATCTCCTTTGAGGATATTGTGGTAAGAATCCTAAACTTTGGGATGAGCCTTTTGCATTACATCCAGCATGCCTACAATAGTGCCAAGCATTCATCTACAAAAGTATCTCTATTTGAAGCTTGTTTGGGTTATTTTCTAAAGTCTCCTTTGGATTTCATATTTGGTAAAGATATTGTAATAGATGGACAAAGCCAAGCATTTCATTGAACAAATTCAACTAGTGTAGCAAAGGGTACAGAACAGCTAGAGAAAATCAAAGCCAAATACAAAGCGAGATATGATAAGCATCGGGTTGATCATGATTTCCAAGTGGGAGATCGAGTTTGGTTGCAAATCAGTAAGGAAAGACAATAAGGTGAAGGTAAAAATATCAAGCCAATCAGATATGGTCCTTTAAAAATCTTGGAGAAGATTAGTAACAACGCTTTCTGATTAGATTTTCCACCTTACATGCAAATTTATTCTATTGTAAATGTGGTAAACGTGAGATTGTATGAGCCTCCTACGATTTATTATCAAGAAGATAATGTTTAGATTCCATATATAGAAGAGTTTGTTCCTAATATTTAAATTAGTTGCAAGAAGACTCAATTCTTGACAGGAGGATAAGGACTTCACATAGAGTCAATGTGGAGTATATTCGAGTGGGGCTCAAAGGTACAAATCCAAGCAAAGCAAGATGGATAGAGATTAGAAAAGTGAGTGAGATATACCCTCACCTACTTGTTGAGTAAAAACAGATTTTTAGTAGTCCAAAAGCTTCCAATGGGAAGGAATGATCCAAGGGATCAAAAATATACTCAAAAATTAAAGTGCTCACTGGTGTCACTATACACTTGACCAGAGGGTGAAGAAAAAGGGGTTGGGCCCATTTTTTTTAAATCAATTAACGATGCTATAAAATGCACCCAATTCAGTGGGATTCATGGGTCGAACATGACACCTTCCAAGAATGATTTTTATGTGTTGTTTCCATAATCATATATGACTATAACATTGTTGAGAATATAATGTAATGGTATGGTACACAATAGGTATGAAATATTAAAATAATGTGATGTCTCCTTTCAAATTGTATGAGATTTTCTTCTTTATAGGCCTAGGTTACCAGTTAGGCCAGCACTTTGAAAGTAAGATCATCATTAAAACTTAAAAGCCTAAGCAACCATGTTTGAAATCTTCTACTACAATTCCACATAATTTCTTAGGTGCTTGCAAAAGCTTCCAATTCCATCCACCTATAATCTGACATCTTGTGATAAAAATAACATAAGAACCATACCTTCACCTAAGTCCCTTTTCTATATTCACACTGCAAGTAAAAGTAAAATAACTAGTTTTATTATTATAAGAGAGTAAAATTGAGCTTCCATTAATTATAGCATGCTGGTCACTTCAGTTTTGTAATGATTTTCCTTAGACATTGTGCTTTTGTACATCTTCTAGACAGTAATGCTACATATTCTATAATGTTTTGTATGCTCCTTGTGATTTATTAATAAGCTCCTCATTTTTTTAATCATTTGGCCACCATGAATAACTGATATTAGATTATCCATTTGAATTGCAGACAAACTATGATCCATAACCCAAATGCACTCATTGCCTCATCAAGAAGGAGGATTGAGGGATCCTTTATCAAATCTTTGGCAATGGTTATTCATTATTTTGACCTCCAGGAATATGCACTCTTCTCTCCCCTCAATATGTTTCATATTCAACCCTTGAACACAGTATGAAGGAATGAGCATGAGCATCCTTGGAAGTTTCTACAATCTCATATTTTGTTGCATTAGATTTTCCATATAAGATGTTATCTTTGATGGTTCCTCCCAACTGAATTGGTTCTTGTCCAACCAATGCTATAAACTCTTTTATACATCTCAAGATCAGAAGAAGTGTTTGATATGAAAATTCAAGGTAGGTTGACACCATCACATTGGATTCATTGGAAATCTTGGAATAAATTTTCCCACTAGAATTATTTTCTTGGTCAAACCATTGAACCACAAATCTACTCAAAGCATGCCTAGAATGTCTTTCATTGTTAACCTAAACTTTTTTGGGGAGTGTACCTTATTGATTGGGCTCATTCTTCTTTAGGGTATAATTAGTATCTACCAATAAATTGAATATAATTCTCACCAGAACTAAGTTGCTTGCTTTCAAAAACCAAATGGTGTTGAAAATTCCCTTTTAACACCTTTCAACAGATCTCTAAATATCAAAGACTTGTCCACCATGATTCCAAATATAGGGAAGTGTCAATGCTTCCCCTATTGTCTTGCATAGTCAAAACTTGTTTAGTCATCCCAATAACATGTATTGGAAGATCATCTTCACCGTGCATGCTTCCACACGACAATTTCTATAGTGGACAAAACTTTTCATACTTGTTAACATGGTCCCATAACATAGGGTAGACCCTATACTTAACTAAAAGGGATCTATATGCTACATCATTCTCAGATATAATTGCTAGGTTCTAGGTATGTTATAGTATTAGATGTTATTTCCTATTCATAATATGTATCCTTGAGAAAAGGTGATTGTTATTTTTGTGTGATGGAAAGTTCCTTTTCACACTTTTATGCACATGTTTAGAAGGAAAACATTCATCTGGAAATGATGTAACTTTTAGGTCGAGGAGTGGAATCCAACTCATCAGTATCAAACTGATTAGGTCCATCACTTTCTTTCTCTCTGGTAGTCAGGACATATTTCTTTGGATGACATGACATGTGCTCCTTCATGTTACATGTAGTGTAGTTTTTCCCTGAGTTCCAGATCTTCTATGAGCTTTGAAATTGCTAGTTCCTCCCATTCCTTTCATAGTAGGATACCTGCATTCAAAAAAAAATGAAATCATGGAGGGTCGGTCCACAACATGAGAATGTGAATAATTTCATTACCCTTTCATCATTCCTACAGGCTACATTGCAAATCATCTAAGCAGAGTGGTGGTGGGACTTTCAAATATTTGAGGGCTATTATTGTTATGAAACATTTTGTCACTAGGTTATCCTATGGTTTTTGATCGAGCATGATTAACCTCCTTAATTTGCAATGAGTCGCTATTTGCTTCTCATATTGTGATTGATCATTATTATCGTGGCCAATTTATGATTACATCATGATAAGTTTCATATTTTCGCTTAAACTTTTTCAATTGAATTGCTAATTAAGTTCCTTACTTGTGATTAAGTCAGACTGTGTTGTGATCATCTTTCCAGAGTTTCCTTTAAGGCTCAAAGTCGCAGCTCTTCCAAATCCTTGAAATTTTCTTATGTCTCATCCCCATTTTAGATAATAAAAAAAAAAACTTTTTTATTCCAATCCATGTATTTATTATCATATCTAGAAGAAAAATGCAAGAATACCATGGATAAGAACCCAAACCTCCCACTAAAGAACCTTGTAATGATGACTCAAAAAAATATGCATTGCCTAATGGAATTAATGGAGGTGCATAGCATTGATATGTGGAAACATGGCTTGGTTTGGAGAAAAATGGATCATACACCATTTAAATGGACATTTAACTTTGAGATTGAGGAACCTGTCTCTTGTTGAGGTCCATGTGTCCCTTGCATACCACAAGATGATTCTGCAAAAGGCCATGACAGCTAATGTAAACCATTTGTGTAATATGAAGTAGTTGGTAGACTCTTGAAGGTACTTCCTTGCAAAAGGACTAGCACTATGGGATAGCATATGCCATAACCATTGTTATCAAAATAAGGATTATAAGGAAATGGTGACACAAGCCTAGTTGGAGGAATACATGATGGCTATGAATAAACACCAAAATGGACTAGCAAACTTGGTCATTGTTGCTCATCAAAATTGTAATTACCTTTTGTAGGTTGCACTTGAGAGCTAGGAGTCTATCCTGACCCCTTTACAAGTAAATTATTACCTTCCCACATGTATCTATTCATATGTGCAATCACTTGAGTAGCAAAATCGATGTCATCAAATTTTACAAAACATAACCTTTCCTTGAACCTATTACTAAATCCCTAGCAACATTGGCCTTAACAATTTGACCATAAGAAGAGCACATATTACTCAATCATTCATTTCCCATAGTAGAAGGCAGATATGCTACATATGTCTTTGAGTGGTCAATTTATTTAAGATATGGTGAGTCAGTGGACTAACTTGGAAACCTGAATTGGCTCTTTTCAACATGTAACTTCCTTATCCTAAGTCTTATTTCAGCATTTACATTTTCTGGGTGTTCCAAACCTTTAACTAAGCATGACATATAAGTGTTTTCTAGACCCAATGGTTGAATATATTTCCTAGTAATCGTAGACTCACTCGTTTCCATAGATATTGTTGATCTCATACATTTGTGGCATATGATCACTTTTAAATAATATCTTCCTCACTTGATAAGTGAATCGCTTGTGACCTAGTTGCCCGCTATCAATTGTGTCAATAATTTATGCCAATTCCCTTAGTTGAGCTTGCTTGTGTGTATTTATTTTCCCCTTTCTATGTTGCCTTGGAATTTGTTATAACATCTCCCTCCTTTGTGGTAAATTTACCCATTGATGTGGAAATTTGCACAGTAATTTTTTTTTTTGAATGGAAAATAGAGCATACTCAACTAATATTTATATCCACTTTAAGGCTTCATTCATATACATTACTATTGTGATAACAATCCACCATGATTCAATTGCATGGTCCTAGAAATTCTTGTTTACTAATAGTGAAACATTCCAAAATCCATACATTTTATTCTAGTTGATTTCTTATCATACACTTCTTCTTAGCATTCCATTGACTGTGCATCATCCATTTATAACCTTCATTACTATTGTGCTTGTGTTTATACAATATGTAGTCATATAGTTTTATGAGAACTTGGGACTTTATACTCACACACACACACACATCTATATTTATATGAATATAAACACACACATACACACTCGTATCTCTATTTATATGAATAAACACACACGCACACACACATATATATCTATATATGAATATAAACACACATACATGCACGCACACACGCACACACACATACATATATATAACCCATGCTAAAATTAAGCTCCATATGTCTAAGTCATGCTTCTAATGAGCCAAACAAGTGCTAGCCCTTTTGGTCACTGCAATATTATGTGTGGGTCTCATATCATATTATTTTAGAATATGTATTATTTTCTCCTTTCAACATGTAGGCTCGCATCATGAGTTTCTAGTGAACAATACATTTTGTTCCTATGGTTTACCTCATTTGTTTTATTATGTTGGTTTGTTTATATATGGATTACACCAACATACTAGCTAGCTAACAACGCATTAAGATCACATGCAGGTGGAAAAAAATGCGGCATCGACATTTACTACCCTCATGGCAGCGTCACTAATTGTCACTTCCAACTTTTGTGATTGCATCATATTTTTGGATGGTGAATATTAGTCGGGAGGGGGTTAGGGTAACTACCCTACCCATTCTCGTTGATGGGGTATCATTGCTCATGAAACTTTTAGTGGAATGGACCTTTATATATTTTTTGTTTTTCCTTCAAACCCTAAGGGATTTCCACTTAGGCTCTAAGAAAGGATTCTTACAAACAAGATCGTGAGACTTTGTTGGTTAATTATAATGTCTTTTTGTTCTTGCCGCACTCCAATTGGTTTCTTTGGTAATTACTCTGGTATAATTCCTTCTTTTCTTACATTGTTATTTCATTCAAATCTTTGTAAGCTCTCATGGGTTTTCTTCAAGAGACTTTCTCATCCTTACACCAATGGTTATTTGACAGGAATTATGGAGTTGTTTTCGCACAAGGGTTTTCATCCGTAGTTGTGTATTGATACCAATGTTTGGGTTTTCACTATGGCTGCTTCAGGGACTAATATGTAAATCCTACAAGGTAATTTGGCTCTTTTACCTTACCTTACCTTTGGCATCTCTTTTTTAAATGGTTTTTGTTCAAATTTCACAAGGTTTTTTTAACTCAAGTTTTATTCCCTGTGTCCCTCTTCATTACTTTTTTACCAACGGAAACAATGATGTTTCTCTTTATCTTGTACAAGTATACTTCAAAAGAAAACCCTAACAGGATGGGAATTTCTTCATTAAAGCTTCTAAAATTTTGGGTCTTTATTAATACTCCTCACATTTTTGCAGGTAGATTTGGCGCTTTATGCATCTTACCAAGCTTACAAAAAATGGTTCTAGTTGGGTTTTCACTCCGGCAGGTTTATTGATCTGGAGGATCCAAGAGATTCTCAAAGTTCTAGAAAATGCTTAAAAATAAAATTTGTCATGTGATTTTCAAACCAGCTCCATTGCATAGATTTCATCGTTCTGAATCCAATGCAACTTGAATGGTTGAAAAAGGGTATCGTATGACGAAATTATAGACAATCAATGTTTAGGTCCAAGTAGGGTATAAAGTCAAAGGTCAATAAGTCAAATTCAATGG
The DNA here is from genome assembly GCA_000404065.3 of Pinus taeda. Classification (NCBI taxonomy): domain Eukaryota; kingdom Viridiplantae; phylum Streptophyta; class Pinopsida; order Pinales; family Pinaceae; genus Pinus; species Pinus taeda. Next base: position 455,209 of record APFE031591864.1, read on the forward strand.
TCAACCTCGAGGTTCCACAGGTCAACAGTCAAGCCAAGGTTCCAGCAGTGAGGGTTCCAAGCTCATTGTTCTAACTAACACATGGCGCGTCTAGGTTTCAACAAGTGTCGTTACGTGGTTGGTTGAATTCAGACCAATCCTGAGGCGACATGTGGCCCACTCAGGAAAGGCCAAGTGGTCCTATCATAGTGGTAAATAAAAATTATGGATCTATCAAGTGAACCCGATGATATTTAAACCAATGACCTATCCACAAACAATCTAGTGCCTTACCACTACACAGTCAGAGGGACTTGTTATGTGTAGAGGAGATCTTGTATTTAAAGTTTATGGGAACATATGGGGGGAAAGGTTGGTGGAGCTCACCAGTTTTGGCGGCCTGCCAACCTTAGCGATGGATATATGATATAGCGATGAAAAATTTTGGGAGGACATGTTGATTAGATAAATCCAAGGGCCATAAACATTATATATGTTTTATGTGGTATGGTGGGGTGCCGGGTCCGCTGACCCCGCCACCATGTCTTTGTTAAAAATTGAATATTTGTCATATATGTAATATAACCTTCCACTGAATCAAAACAAATCATGCTCATTGTTGATTGAACCCCCAACCTGAGGCTTTATAACTTGGGCGATCAACCATTGATCCATAGGCTCATTTTGTTGAATAATTTATAGTGCCAATTCCTTTTAAGTTGTAGCATAGAGTGTTTTTGGCTTATTGTGGCCATTTGGAGACCCTTTTTAGCATGGGAAGAGCCTAAACAAGGAGGCCTTCTGAACGCGTTGGTGGCATTATTTTAAAGATTTGGAGCTTAGATTTTGATGTGAAATCATTTTGAACATTTTTAATAAAGAGGCCTCCCCACTGAAGATTAGGCCTAGAGACGTAGGCTTGAGATAGCCAAACTCCATTATCAACGTGCTGGTGTTATTTTCTCTTGTGTGGTTCATTATTAATGTTGGTGCAATTTCCTTACAAGTTTCCTAGGTCAGTTAAATTGAGCTTTGTTTAACAGCGATTTTAAATACATGCAAATTGTAGCTTTTAACCCTATACATAAATTACCTGCAAACGAATTCTTAAAAACAGAAAATATACAATGGCGAGAAACACAAAACAAATACACAGAGATTTTCCCCTAGATCCCAAAATTGGACTACCAAATTGATTTTTCATTATGTTCCTTTCAATGTTACCATACATATATATTATATATATATATATATATATATATATATATATATATATATATATATAATATATATATATATATATATATATATATTATATATATACATGTCGAAGCATTCATAAATCTCAATCCATAACCCTGGATTAAAACATAATCATAGTTCCCTTGATCGGATCTACAAAATACCATGGGCAGAAAACCATCATGCCCAAAACCATGTGCGAAACCCATGCACAAAACCATAGGTAGGTTCGCCCACCTAATATAGGGTCCAAAAAAATTTCCCAGGGCGCTACCTCGAACCTCGTACAAGAAGGTTGTCACCCCCTTGTTGCGCCCAGCACAACCCCCCTGTCACTCCCCTAAGCGTGCAACTAGTCATGGAAAGAATATAACACACACCCAACACAAACACTTTTCAAATGTCGATGAACCAATATCGATTTCGATTGGGATTCCAGATCAGTTATCTAGCACTAGTATCAGGTTCTTATTCATCTTTTTAATTTCCTATCAGGTGCTTGGAATTATGATTGTCTGAAGTTTCCTCAATGTTGTGGTAACTATTGAATCGCTAGTTGATGTCTATAGTTGTGCCTTGCGTTGGCTGAAAATTAATGTTTCTTTGTATTATATAAACAAACCAAAAATCATGAGGGTCGCAAGCCTCTCTTTTCAATGTGTATAAAGTAATATTGTTAATACACCATAAGGGTACAAGCACAAGGATTCCCATTTAACATTACTTTGAATTTTTTATATTAAAATGAATTTGTATTTCGGGGTACTGTGAGGTCTGAGTGTTTTGTGAAACATTAAATTTTCTCTACCGATATGTAATTTTTTCTTCACCGTATGCTCTAAAAACATTGTTGAACCTTCCCAAGGTGTGGTTAAATTTTTTTATTTCTTTTATATAAATTATTGGCTCAACCTTATTAGTTAATACATAAAAGGATATCTATTTTTTTTCTTTATTATTTAAACAATGAAACTCATGCTCTCGAATACCCATTATTTGGTTGTTCCTTACTTATTATTTTCTATGTATGCACATATTTGAAAAAAAATATCTTATAAAACATATATTTATTTTTATAATGCAGGGTTTATTATTTCATTCTTTACCTTCATTATAAATAAATATTCTATACCAAACACCCTATCTTGGAAGACGGTTGCTTTATTTCCTACATGTATATAACAATTCTATCTTTATCTATATCCAAGTTTATGACTCCTTCGCATATAAAGTATATAAGAATAGAGGTCTACTCCAAAGGCCCGGTGTACCCCTTTAATGGGGGACTATTGTTAGTTCTCTGAGTCCTAACTTTTGTTCAAGACTTAGTGAGTTAGACACGAGAATGAGGTCATTGTTCTCACAATCTGCCCTCTAAGTTGTACATTCTCCCAGTGTTTCATTCTCTAATTATTATTATTATCATCATCATCACATAGACGTACCTATAGCAATTTATACTAAAGGAAGGTATTCGAGGAGCCAAATATTTAGGTTTCTAGGACAGTCACCCCTGTGAGATTTTCTTAAATTTTTCTAATTACTTAGAAATCACTCTTTAAGGTTTTGATATCTTCCACCTTACCCCAAGAGCCTCTGCACTAGAACCTGGATATTTTTTGTCATCTGCAAAACACAGCTATTCTATAAAAATAACTTTCATTCATACATATACATGTATCTTTAGACTTCTATCAATTCATGGTTATTGAGAGAAGTTTGGGGAAACAATGGATCTATGGTTTCTCTGCAGTATTTGCCTGCAGACCTCTGTAGCTAGGGTATGGCATCGACTACCCCCGTAATGTCGCTCGAACGTTGTTTCCCTCACCCGGTTATCCCTTCCCCCATACCTAAAACAGACTTTAATCGGCACCCTTAGCTCCTTACGATCAGTAGTCAGTTACATTTCACTTTCACCTCTGACTTACCTTCGTTCTCTGTTAGCATCGACTTGAAGGCAGCTGTCAGTAGGCAGTCTTGACAATTATGGATGATTCAATAGATTATTCTATGGATCCTTCAGTGGATGTGCCCATCTGGACAACCCCCAGGACCACATCGGTTGGTTTCTTTACCTTTGATAGCGAGCTCTTTGAGGAAGTTGATGCCCTCCCGCCCTTCTTCCGCTCCCGCATTTCCTCTGTGATGCTGCCCGAGGATGCCCCCTCGCATCCAGATCTCATCTCCTAGCTGCTTTCTCTTCACGCTCTGAATTTTGTAGAACCTCTATCGAACCCTTGCAAACAAACCCTTGAAGGGGCTCCGGCCACAAACCCTCCTGCACCCGCCTCAGGTAAACCCTCGGTCGAACACCCTCTGGTCTCAGCTGCATTGGACCCCATTTCAGAAGCCCCCCCCCCCCCCCCCCCTTGGAGATTCCCCCTCTAGGTAATTTCACAGGCATAGGACCTATTCCTAGTTTATTTGTTGCTTGCTCATCAGAGGATGTGACACGCTCAAAGGCAGCAAAACCCTTGGGGGCTTCTAAAAGAAAGAGGCATCTAAAACTTCGAAGCTGCGACATGTTCCTAAAGATCGTCGAGGACGTCAAATTACTAGAATCCATGGAGACCGCAGAGAAATTACTGGTAGGGCGGGTACGTGGACGACACTACAACGTGGAAAAGATACAACGATGGACGGTAGAGGTCTGGGGGAACCTCCTGAAAGATCCCCCAATGGTTCAAACTTTTGTTAAGGGCTGGTTTGCCCTGTGCTTCAAATGCCTTGCCCACACCAACTGGGTTCTTTCCACAGTTTGGCACATAGATCAAGCGCCTATTCTACTCAGGAGATGGACGCCCACTTTCGACCCAGAGCAGGAGAGGGTTAACGCAGGGCCTATATGGGTACGCCTGCCAGGGTTACCCCTACAATTTTGGATGGAAGATGTTTTCAAGCGGATCATAAATGCTATTGGTAAATACCTCACTTTTGATAATTCCTTTCAGAGTACTAGTCGCATGGAATTTGCAAGGATACTTGTATACCTGGACCTCACAGATGGCCTTCTGGAATACATTAACATTCAGTGGTGAGAAGCCACAAGGAAGCAGATATTGGACTACGAAGTTATCCCTTTCATATGCAGGCATTTCCACAAAGTGGGATACCTATACAAGGATTGTCCACTAAACGGAAATAGAATCAACAAGACCCCTATCCGGGAACCTGAGGCACAGGACCCCCTTTCCCAGGAGGCACAGACCTAAAATTCAGAACCAACTGAAGGGATGGTTGAGACTTAGAAGGCTGCAACGGGCAGTGCTGAGGTTCCACCACCAACCACCCAAAAGAAGCGTGGTAGACTGCCCCATCGGCCTCCTCCCCCTCCTCTAGCTTGTACTCAGGCGCCCTTTGGTGACTCTCCTTCTCCGAGTAAGTGCCTCCCCTTATCTACATCTCCTCCATGTTGCACTTCTTTACTTGCGTCTGGTATTTTTCCTGGTTTATATTCTGGAGTTACTTTTGGTTTGGGACTGGACCCCTGTACTACAGCCTACCCCCCCTGATTTTCTGTCATGTCTCCTCTAGTCTTGTTTTCACCCTCTCCCCATCCCTCCCCTCGAGCTCCCCTCGAGCTCCATCTCCCACCTTCTCTCGGGCACCCCTTGTGACTGGATACATGACTAGATCAAAAGTCAAGAGGCAGGCCGAGAATCATATCGGTCTTGATGTTTTACACTCCCCTGTGCTTCAAATGCCTTGCCCACACCAACTGGGTTCTTTCCACAGTTTGGCACATAGATCAAGCGCCTATTCTACTCAGGAGATGGACGCCCACTTTCGACCCAGAGCAGGAGAGGGTTAACGCAGGGCCTATATGGGTACGCCTGCCAGGGTTACCCCTACAATTTTGGATGGAAGATGTTTTCAAGCGGATCATAAATGCTATTGGTAAATACCTCACTTTTGATAATTCCTTTCAGAGTACTAGTCGCATGGAATTTGCAAGGATACTTGTATACCTGGACCTCACAGATGGCCTTCTGGAATACATTAACATTCAGTGGTGAGAAGCCACAAGGAAGCAGATATTGGACTACGAAGTTATCCCTTTCATATGCAGGCATTTCCACAAAGTGGGATACCTATACAAGGATTGTCCACTAAACGGAAATAGAATCAACAAGACCCCTATCCGGGAACCTGAGGCACAGGACCCCCTTTCCCAGGAGGCACAGACCTAAAATTCAGAACCGACTGAAGGGATGGTTGAGACTTAGAAGGCTGCAACGGGCAGTGCTGAGGTTCCACCACCAACCACCCAAAAGAAGCGTGGTAGACTGCCCCATCGGCCTCCTCCCCCTCCTCCAGCTTGTACTCAGGCGCCCTTTGGTGACTCTCCTTCTCCGAGTAAGTGCCTCCCCTTATCTACATCTCCTCCATGTTGCACTTCTTTACTTGCGTCTGGTATTTTTCCTGGTTTATATTCTGGAGTTACTTTTGGTTTGGGACTGGACCCCTGTACTACAGCCTACCCCCCCTGATTTTCTGTCATGTCTCCTCTAGTCTTGTTTTCACCCTCTCCCCATCCCTCCCCTCGAGCTCCCCTCGAGCTCCATCTCCCACCTTCTCTCGGGCACCCCTTGTGACTGGATACATGACTAGATCAAAAGTCAAGAGGCAGGCCGAGAATCATATCGGTCTTGATGTTTTACACTTCCCCCCCCCCCCCCCCACCTCTAAAGCTCCATAGAGGGAAACCCTTCAAGATCACCATTGCAAAATCTGTGGGGGCATAGAGCATAGAGGGATCCCCTCTCTAATTAATTCTAAGCCCTTCTGGAGTCTCATTAGCTGATTGATATTCCAACAGCTAAACTACAAGCAACATGGAGAAACAACAAGACATGGGAACAAGGTCTGGCCCATAGACTTGATCGTTTCTTGGTCAAAGAGAGGGTTCTTGAGCTGGGCTTACAAATCAGACAATGGGTTGGAACTGGGGGGCTCTCCAGTCATCTCCCCGTCTATATAGAGATTATAGGAGGAAGAACTAAGCCAAAAGGTCCCTTTAAATTCAGCTCTACCTGGCTTCGAGATGACTCTTATATCAAAATGATTACTGATTTTTGGAAAGCAAATCCACTTGGGACAGGGAGTAACTCCTCTCATCGATTTGTACAAAATCTTTCAAAACTGAAGAAAATGTCCAAACAGTGGGCTCATATCAAAAGGATACAGGAAGATCACTCCCTACTCCAGATAGAAGCTGATCTATCTGTTTTTGAAAACGACCTGGGAGGCCTTTTCAATTCAGATGAACACAAGGAAAGGATCACATCCCTTTATTCTGCTAGAGGGTAAGTCATAAAGGACCGTGAGGAAGATCTTAGGCTAAGAAGCAAGGCCATATGGATGAAGGAAGGGGATGCAAACACCAAATTCTATCATAAGTTTGCAAATGGGAGGAAAGAAATAAATACTATTTGGCAACTACAGAACGCTTAGGGTCAAGTTGTCAATACATTCCAACAACTGGCTAAGCTGGCAACCTCACATTTCAAACAAATCTACCGTGACCCGAGGGAGGCCAAGCTAGCAGACATCATCAGAGTGGCCCATCTCTTTCCAAGGTTCGTAGAACAAGAGGAGGAAGAGGACCTGATCAAAGCAGTCTCTGTGGAAGAACTAGAGGCCACCATAAAGTGGTTTAAAAAAGACAAAAGCCCAGGGCCTGATGGGTGGTCTATAGAATTCTTTATAGCCTTCTTTGACATCATTAGCGAAGATCTTCTAAGAGTAGTGGAGGAATCCCGAATCAGTGGGAATATAACAGCATCCATCAAGTACACCTCCATCGCTCTCATCCCAAAAAATGATAATCCAGTATCATTCGAAGAATATCGCGCTGCAACTGCTTATACAAGATCATAGCAAAAATCATCACCAACCGGCTGCGGCCCATTCTCTCCAGCCACATTTCACCAGAAAAATTTGCATTCCTACAGGATAGATAGATCCATGAGGCTATGGGCATTGCATAGGAAGTATTACATACTCTACACTCCAGAAGAAGCAAAGGTATGATCTTGAAGGTTGATTTATCCAAGGCTTTTGACAAAGTTAATTGGTTATATATTAGAATTTTATTAACACACCTAGGCTTCCCTTTCATATTCATTAAATGGATTATGAGTTGTATATCTAACATTCCTTTTAGCATTCTTGTCAATGGAAGTGCATCCCCTTTTTTCTCCTCTGAAAGGGGTCTGAGGCAGGGGTGTCCGTTGTCACCATTACTCTTCTTGCTTATCATGGAGGGCCTCAGCAGAATACTAATGGACGAATATAGAAGAGGCAAACTACATGGCATAAAGACTGCAGAGGGCTGTCAGTTAACAATGTCATCTGCTCTTTGTTGATGATGTACTTATATTTCTCAATGGCAACATCGATGACCTTTCCATCACCAAAGCCTCTTTCTCCCTTTTCCAACTGGCCACGCATATGATGATAAATGATGCAAAATCTACCTTGTCTGCAATTGAATGCACTCCACATGAGATCCATTATGCACTACAGTGCTTCCTCTTCACACAATTGAGCCTGGTGGATGGACTAAAATATAAATTAAAACCTCTGGGATACAAGATTTCCGATTAGACGTGGCTCATAACTAAGATGGAGAAAAGACTCAATATATGGTACCAGAAATATCTATCTCGTGTTGGGTGACTCACTCTAATTAAGAGCGTCCTAGAGGCCACTTCGGTTTACTGGATGTCTCTGGCTTGGATACCAAGGGGCATTCTCTCCAGGATGCAATCCCTCTACTGCAGATTCCTTTGGAAAGGTAGCAAGGAAGGCAAGGCTTTTGCCTGGGTAAAATGGGAAGCCCTCAATCTACCAAAGAAGTGGGGGGGATGGGGCCTAAAAAAGCTTGATGACTTTTCTTTTGCCCTGGCAACCAAGCTTGGATGGCAACTGATAACATCTAAAAGTCTATGGACCAAGGTTACTACTGCAAAATATATTGCCCCACTACACATAATGGACTGGATCAAGCAACCTCACAGAAGCTCGACTGGGATTTCAATCATCTGGAAAGCGGTTATAAGGGCTTTAAACCCTATCAGAGAAGGCATCACTTGGAGAATACACTCCGGTAATACTGTGCGTATAGGTATCAACCCATGTATCAAGTGCGGCAACATGCACAGACTTCCCCCTGAGCTTATCCAGCACCTCCTCGATCAAAATACCTCTCATATCACCCATATCGTTGATGGAAACAACATTACTGTCCTTCGACAAGCATGGAAATCTGCACAACAGCATCATATACCTCCTCGTTGGGATCAAATATGGGAGGATTATATTTCAGCTCTCTCTAAGGCTCACATTCGCATCACGGAAGGAGATGATGAGGTAATTTGGGCCCTCTAAAAAACTGGGCGATACTCCCCCAAAGAAGGATACTTGGCCCTGTCTAATTACAGAAAACCTCAGATTATTGTAGACTAGTGGCAGCAGCTATGGAAATTAAAGGGCCCCCCCAAGACTCTGGTGCTAACGTGGGCCATCTTGTGGAACATAATTCCTATAGGTGACAATCTACTTAAACGAGCACAATTCGGCCCACATTGGTGTCACCTATGTCACAACGAAATTGAATCCACACAACATCTCTTCCTAGAGTGTACAGCAGCCCGAAATTTGTGGGACATTTTAATTCTGATGGTCGCTCCTTCGAATTTATGGACATGCTCATCTATCAATGAGGCCTGGCAGACCTCGTACACATTTGTAGCTGATCATAAGCTCCGTAATCTACCTCTCTTGACTTGCTGGGCAATATGGATCGCCCGGAACCACCTTATTTTTCAGAACCATCCTCAGCATTGGAATATCATCTCCGCAAAAATCCTGGCCAATTACGCCCTGATCCCTGATGATCCTCCTCCTCGGTGCCCCAGGAACATTGTACCTAAAAGTATCGATCATAGTAAACCTTGGGCATATTTTGACGGAGCTGCACAGGAGAATGTGTGTGGAGGGGGTGCTATTCTACAGATCAATCAAACTCACTCCTACAGCATGCTCATGGGTTTCAGACAAGGCACAAACAACTTTGCAGAACTTCTAGTTGCAAAACACCTCATACTTTTTGCTTTGGAGAAAAATATCAGAGAGTTACGACTATTTGGGGACTCCAAAATCATTGTTGATTGGTTGAATAGAACATCTAGATGCTCTTCTTTTCATTTGAGTCATATACTAGATGAAACACTAAGATCGATTACATCTTTTGACTCCTTCACATCTCAACATATTTTCAGGGAGAGGAACGAAGTTGTTGATAGCCTATCCAAAGAAGCTACGATCAGGCAGTGGGGCATCTGGATGATCCGGGAACTGCAGAATGGACAACATTACCAATATTATCACTGGCCGTTTATGGACTTAAACGTTTAAATTTCGAAAGGCACATGATTTTCATCCTTTTTTGTGTATATATTTATCTGCATAAACAGAACATTCAGGTTTTCTTGCTGTTTTTATATATTTTGTTGCCTCCTTGCGTGGATCAAGGCAACAATTCAGAACTCTAATGGTCTTGAAGATCGGGTTTTTTTTTTGAACATTAACAGAATATGCATTATATGCATCTGCAAAATGTAATTTCCTTTTTCTAATGAAATTATGATTTTTCCTAGGGGAAAAAAAATAGACATGTATCTTTAACTTCTAACATGTACATCAATCTTCTACTCTACCCTCTTTTTTTATTATGTATTTCAAGCAGTCATATTTCTATTGTCTGCTACCTCATAAACAAAGAAAACATACATTTATCTAAATCATTCCAGGTACAAGTTAAAGGCATCCATGTTCCACCCAACCTTGAACCAAATTCTCTTGTTAGTTACACCCAAGCTTTCCTCTTACTATTAGGAAAAACTTTGCAGAAGTTTAATCCCAATTTGCACCTCCTGAACCCTTGGCGGCATCCTGATAATACTTTGGGTTCTACCAGTGTTTCTCTCCCATTGGTAATCTTTCTCAGTAACTCTCTTTATCTCCCACAATCCTTTTCAACAAATTCCACAATATGGCATTTATCTCCAACCATATAAAATTCGTTGTGGTTTGTATATCTATTAGTTTCTTCTTTTTATTTCTAATCTTGCAAAAAGAATTTTTTCTACTGAAGAATGGAAAAAGGAGGATTTTTTTTTCTTTTTTCTTATGCCTCCTAGGCATAACAGTTAGAGATCAATCTCTCATGTTAGCCTTTAACATTTTCTTGAGAGGATTGCACATCAAAAATAATTTCTAATTTCATTATTGCCATATAATATTTACATCGGCATATTTATCACATGTCATTTAATTTCTCTAACCAATAATTAAATAAAAACAGAACATATAGTAATTTCCATGGATATTACATCTCCCCTCCCTTAAAAGGGACATTGTCCTCGATGTTTTCCAAGTACCCATACTCATTTTAACAGCATCAGAAATATTTTTCTCATTTCATATTTCATTTCCCATGTGACCTTCTAAGGCCCAAAGTGCTTCCATTGCACTAACCTGAGTGATGGCTCAATTCCAGAGTATAATCTCCCTCTAGTCCAAAATTTGCAGTGGTTCAACTTGGAATTCTCCTTCGGGTTTGACTTGTACAACACATCAATTAATTATATGAGTCAATTCATGTATATATATTTTTAGAAGACACACATAAAATACATTATGAACTTTAACATGAGCTTGTAGTGCCAATTGGTAAGCCACTAGCCCTACTCTAGCTAATATCTCAAATGGCCCACAAAACAATGGGACCAACTTAGAGTAGCTTCCCAATTCCAAGGAGCTCTTCCTCGGTCTTACTTTAAGATAAAAATATTCCCATACTTGACATTACTTATGTTTTCTTTTTAAATTAGCATAACTTTTCTACCTATCTTAGGTTGTCTTCAAGTTGTCTCATATTTTTTATCATTTCTTCTATTTCCTACAATTGATTTGGTCCTAGCATAAGTTTATCCTTTGGCCAGCACCAATTCAAAGGAACGTGACATTTTCTTCCACATAAAGCTTCGAAGGGGCTCATCTTGGGTGAGACTTGATAACGATTGTTGTAAGCGAACTCCACCAAGTGCAAATAATCCTCCCACTTAGTGGGTCGGTTCATAACATACATGTGTAGCAATTCTTTCAAAACTTGATTGACCCTTTCTATTTTCCCCTCAGTTTATGGATGGTACACAATGTTAAAGTTTAATTGTGTCCCCATCCCAGTAAACAAGGCTTTCCAGAAGTTTGAAAAGTGACCTTTGTGTCTCTATCAGATATCATTATTTTGGGTATTCCATGAAGTCGGAATATTTCTCTCATGAAAACTTTTTCCACTTATGCAGTTTTGTAAGTAGACTATATAGGAATAAAATAGGCAGCTTTAGTCAGCCTATCCACAACTACCATGATGGATTTGTGTTACCTTCTTGTTTTGGGTAATCCAGTTATAAAATCCTGTGATATTACCATTATTTCACACAATTGTTGTAGACTCCGACTCAAATCATCCGTTACCTTGTTCTCTTTCCCTTTTATATGTTTTATGTCAAAATCATATTCACTTAGGAACACCATCCACTTAACCTACTTGGCATTCATATCAGGTTAGCTGAAAAAATATTTTAAACTTATATGATCTATCACTAAAGTAAATTTCTTACCCATTAAGTAATGTTTCCACATCTTAAGGGCATGAATAATCGTTGCCAATTCCAATTCATAGAATCCATAATTTCTCATGTTCCTTTAATTTCTGAGAATTATAAGCCACCATGTGTTCTTCTTTCATTAATACTCCAATACTCCTCTAAGACCCTCCAAGCAAGCATCATTACGCACAACAAACTCTTTATCTAAATCTACTATATTTAATATCTTTGTTGCTTTTTATTTGATAAACAAACATAATGGGTCAAGTGGTTACTTCTAGTTGAATGGTGGTATAACACTCCCTACCATACTTTAGCAAAAATGACCCCATTTATGACAATTTATGGATATCACCCACCGTCCATCACATCATCTTTAAGAGAAAATTCTAATGTTCAAGCAATGGAAGATCACATCGAGCATCAACAAGAACTTCTCCAACTCTTAAAGGATAACCTCACTTTGGCGCATAATTGAATGAAACAACAAGCAGATCATCATCGCAATGGGTATTTTTACGGCTACAACCATACAAACAAATGTCTCTCAAACAAGCTAAGAAGGATAATAAATTATCACCCAAGTACTATGGTCCTTACAATGTGTTGCAAAAGATTGGTACTATGACATACAAATTGGAGTTTCCTACATCTTCTCATGTACACCTAGTTTTCCATGTTTCATGCTTAAAGAAGATTATTGGTGACAAGGTTCCAGTGCAAACAATATCGCTAGAACTTGACGAAGAAGGAAAAATCATATTGGAGCCTAAAGCGATCACAAAAACAAGAACCCGACAACTGCGGAATCGACCATTTTTAAAGTATCTCATTAAGTGGAAGAACTTATCAGTTGAAGATTCCACATGGGAGGATGAGATTGTTATACAAAAACATCTAGAGCCACTCAAGCATTGAGGACAACGCTTTTTTTAAGGAGGGTCATTTAGGTCTCTATAATAGTAGTGTAGTCCCCTTATTGTTCTTAAAGTAGCCCCCATATTGTTATTGTTATGCCCCATAAAAGCTCACTATTGTTATCGTTGATATCGTGGTTGTTCCTAATACTAACTATAGAAAAATTTATCTCCATTTGCGACAATCTAAAAGTTCCATCCTCGTTAACAAAAAGGACTAGTGTCACACCGTGACCCCACAGTGTGACACTAGGCTGGATATACCCTTTATTAAGTAATTCTTATAATTGCATTTTTAACTCCATCAGCGCCAACACAAGACTCATTGATATCAGGGTTCTTCCTAACACTACCTCTATGGAAAAATATCTCCATTTTCGGTCGCAAACTCATAATTTCATCTAGAAACATATCCAAGTAATCTCAAATGACTTATAACTCATCTACATATTTTCTTACTTTATTTAACAAATGATCGTGTACTTGGAAAGAAAAATTTTGGCATCCTTTTCTTGCACTCTTTTTAGTTGCATTTTGATATCTACCATATAGAGATAGATCTGAGCATGCCCATTATAACATGCAATTCTACATTTTTTATTGTATAGGTGACAATTTTATCTCAACAATTGAAAACTACTCGATTTCCCTCTAACCAATCCATCCTTATCACAACACATCCTTATCACAACACGTAATAGGAACCCAAAGGTAACATATTTAAATTTATGGTGGTCTAAATTCAATTTAAAATTACTATACATGTCTTAACCCAATTTGTTGCCTTCCTTTTTGTTCCAATGTCTAGTTGAACCAACGACAAATTCTTATATCTATTAGTTTTAAATTTGCTCTTTTCTACTACTAGGGCACTATCATTACTCAAGATAGTTCGCAGATTTATTAATATAGAAATGGAATGGTTTTGAATGGTACCTTCAATTTCCACCATTATGGACTGATGGACTGATTTTATGTTTAGCATCATCCTTCCAAAGTAGTATTGATAGACTGAATTTATGCTTTGCGTCATCCTTCCAAAGTTGTATTGATGTATGGTATATTTCTAACTACATCATTAACTATAAAAGCTTCTTGCAAGGGTTGTAAATTTTGCAGAGTATTATAAAAACAATTTCTCAATAAATAGGGTCACTTTCTCACACTTTCTCAATAAATGAAGTTCCCCCACAACCCCGACACTTTAGGGGTTCTATATCCAAACTGTTACCCCCTTAGTTGGCTTTCGCAGGCTAATTCTATGCCATGGATGTTTGGTTGTTATTTCGGCTCCAATTCCTACTTTGATTACTCTTTAAACCAAGATTTTAGACATTCATTTATTTGTTTGGCTGGTTGATAACAAATTTAAGGTTTTCTAATTACCTCATCCATAGTCTTCGAATTATCACTCATTTCTCTCTTTAAATGAGTGAAAGATAATTTAAAAAATGTTTTCTTTTTGCCTTCTCGTCTTAGGTATGGCATGTGCACAATAAATCAAGATTTTAGACCTTAATTGAGATAATTTAAAAAATGTTTTCCTTTTGCCTTCTGGTCTTAGGTATGGCATGTGGCACAATAAATGGGTTCCCCAAAATCTCTATGGTCAACGTAGCGTTCAATTAAATATTTCCCCTTAAACAAGCTCTAAAATTCCTCCCAATTTTAAATCATAAAATTCTTTATCTAGGTATGGCATGTGGCACAATAAATGGGTTCCCCAAAATCTCTATGGTCAACGTAGCGTTCAATTAAATATTTCCCCTTAAACAAGCTCTAAAATTCCTCCCAATTTTAAATCATAAAATTCTTTATCTCTATTGTTAATGCCGCTATCGCGTTCAATTAAATATTTCCCTGTAAACAACCTTGTTTAAATTTCCTCCTTTGTAGCTAATATTAATATGTTATAACAGTTATCAAAATCGTGACGGTTTTTATTTTAATCTGCCAATTGAAAAAAGTCCAATTTTCACCAATTATAATGATCTTTGCCAACATAATCCTAGAAACGAGCAAGTAGACTTGAACTCATATGCAGTGTGATAGACATGATGATATTCAAGTGATCAAATGGGCATCAATAAAGAAAAGTACTCTAGATCAATTCAAATAAAAAAGCCCTTGCATTTTCTGACCAATAAAGTTATTTTGTTTGGAAGAACTTTATTATTGGCAAACATACATTAAATTATACTTGAATACGCATCTCTGCAACTACTCATCGCTTTTCAGGACAACTATTCCCATCTAAGATATGCTCAACACACATCCTTTCCTGCAGATACCTTAGGAAGGAATCATTGCAAATATAAACACTAATTTCGCTAACAGATGAAACATACAGCAAAACATTAATTACTTGTTCATTTAGTCCTGAAATTCTTAAAAAATGTTTTCGCGTCATTGTCTAATGGCACTAAGGCAGGAAAGAAATGTAAATTCAAATTTCACAAACTAATGAAATAAACAGCAAAAGGTTAAATCCAACTTAATTAATTTTAGTCCTGATTTAAAACAATGTAGTAAAAGTTGCACAAACTAATGAAATAAACAGCAAAAGGTTAAATCCAACTTAATTAATTTTAGTCTTGATCTTAAACAATGTAGTAAAAGTTGTACAAACTAACAGATGAGAAATGAAGTATGAACATAAGAAATCATATACATAGAAGGATGATTGAGTCTTGAACTCTAGACGTTAAGGAAAAAAAGGAATACTACAGTAGGCATCCTGGCACCTTGAGAAATAAAGAAAACCTTTAGAACATGAACATAACAAAATAATGTTTGTTCATCCTAAAAGTATTTCTAGAAGGCCTTACGACCTAACTTCTGTAAGTGTTTCTGGTGCTTTGCTGCAGCAGCCTTATCTGCAGCCTCACGCTTCTGTGCTCTCAAGGCTCGCCTTCCAACTGCTTCTTTTGATACTTCTTTTCCTTTGCTTGCCCTTGCCGACGAACCACCTGCCTCATGGTTAGTTCCATGGCCACGAGCTCCTACCGGTCTAGCTTCTTTACGACCTGCTCTCACATACCCGGAATCACCCCAACGTCGATTCCCTAAACGAATATTTGATGTGCCATAGTATTCCTCGTCAATCTCATCTTCGTATGGG
This sequence comes from Pinus taeda, assembly GCA_000404065.3. Lineage (NCBI taxonomy): Eukaryota > Viridiplantae > Streptophyta > Pinopsida > Pinales > Pinaceae > Pinus > Pinus taeda. Next base: position 471,150 of record APFE031591864.1, read on the forward strand.
TAATCATCTTGTTCATCATATGCCTCCTGGGGTGGACAAAGCTCAAACCATGGTGCTCGCAACAGCAGGCATATGCTTTCTTCAATCATGTAATCGTGCATACTTCAAAAACAATACAAAGAGTCATTAGGCACCAATACCAAGATTCTGAAACGAAAACTTATGAGTAACAAGTTCCATCGGTAAATTTTGAATATACAAAGCCAAGCAAGGTTAAAAATATACCTCCCATCTAGTGCTCTGTACACATACAGCGAGGAGAAACGGTGCTTGCATTGAGGACACCAAGGATTGTCCACGTAAGAAGCCCATCGAAGGATGCATGATACGCTGCCCAGAGCACAAACAAACCCAAGTTTGATATTTTACGAAGTACTGTAAAACCTTTCATTAGCAGATAATAAAACAACATGAACTACAATACGAATATAATTGATTCGAATCATAGAAACACAACATTCATGATGAAATTTTTTTAAAGAGCAAAAGAAGCTTTAAACTAGGGCAAGTGAGCACAGTTGAAATAACACATCATATTGTGGACAGCAAAAATCTATGAAACGCAACACTTTACTCAAAGGACATGCGTTGCGAGTCAGTACGTTGAACACCTGGACATGTGGAACACGGATGGCATGAGTCTTGGACACCAACGTCACATATATCCTGATATTGGCATATATCATACCCTGGACAGCAGAGTTTATACTACATTCCAAAAAAGCTGAAAGATGCTTTAAACTAGGACAACTGAGCACAGTTGAAACAACACATCATATATCCCGATATTGGCATATATCATACCCTGGACAGCAGAGTTTATACTACATTCCAAAAAAGCTGAAAGATGCTTTAAACTAGGACAACTGAGCACAGTTGAAACAACACATCATATTGTGTACAGAAAAAACATAAGAAACACAACAGATGTGTTACAAGTCAGTAAGTTGAACACCTAGACATGTGGAGCATTTAGTGTTGAACACTAACGTGGCAGATACCCTGATTAAGGCTTGCATCCCATGGATGTCCGACACTCACATCACGCATGTCCTGGAATTAGCCAATGGCTGCTGGCCAATGCACTGGCATCAATTACTTCAAAGATTTCAAACTTAGAACTTAAAGCCAATCCTAGAGCCGTCCAATTTCGATGACTTTTTGATGATGGTGATTTCTTGAGTCATCTAACCCACCACTTGGCTTGGATACTTTGGACTAGGGAGGATAGCACAGTGGCAGTATCAATGGTGGTGACACGGAAGATTCTTGCAATGAGATCCAGATGGACTAGCTGTGAGATTCTGCTGCCCTATCTTTATTCGTCAAAGGAGAAAACCTTAGATCATAGTTATATGTGTGATTCACGGTACATTCTTGTGTATCATCATGGGTTAGAACATTGAAATCCAGAAAACAATTATAGAGCAATATATTTATCTTTGACTGCCCTCAAAAGGAAACAACTAGGCAGCCTAGGTTTTGCTGGGCTTGATTGGGAATTCACAGCAAAAGACAATGCCTCAAAAGCCCTTTCAACCCTTTCCACTAATCTTCAAGTTAAAAGTAAATAAAATCAAATTCAGATACTAAGGCCCTCCTATGGTTGCTACATTGGCACCCAGTTCCATTCAAATTTTCATTTCAATCGGTTCTTAATGGAAATGGAAATCACGACATAAATATCAACTCTAAAATTTAGATAAACAAACATTTACAAAGCACTGAGCAACAATTGTGCCTAAGGATACAATCTAGTCTTCACATTTTCCAAGAAACGACTTGCCAAGAATAAAACATTACAAAATAGTCATAGAAACCATCTAGCATAAGGAACAAAAACAAATACATTGGGATTGAGAAGAACGAACCAGTAATTGTGATCACACCCTTTTATCTGAGCAGTCTCTTCTGGTTGTATAGTATCAAGGCAAATCGCACAGATGCAAGAGTCATCCGCATTTTGAAAAGCTGCAAAGTTGGGAGTGTTCTGTTTTCCGTCATCCTGCACCTGAAAATTCATAAGTACATTGTTACAAGACATCATGTAAGAACCTCAACTTCAATTAGCAAAATAGTATTTAAGATAATTAATAGTTAATAATAACCAAGTGTTTAAATGAGACATATATACAATCCTATCGAGCTTATCAGCAGCCCTACTCTAGAGTCTAAACAGTTCAATCTACCAAATGTAAGCCAAAATTTAAAAGTATATAATCTTCAAACTAGCAGCTGAACCATACCAATATATCATATCAGAGGTCATTTGCACAGCCTAAATGATTCTTTAAAAACTTTTGCCAGGCAGAATGTTGAGCTACTTCTTAATGCAGCCTTTTTCCATTTAACCAAGGGAGAGATTTAATTTGTCATTTTCTTAACCCAAATGAACACTAAAAGCCTATGAGTTACAAGGCCAAACCATGATCTTATAGAGCTTAACAGGCACTTGGGTTCAACAACTACTTTTGACAAAAAAAAATTACAAATATTGAGGTTAACTGTTAAGCTCTTTCGATGACCATTTGACGGACATGATTAGAAAATTAATGCTGAATCTATGGACAACGATAATGAGCAAGCAGAAACGAGGCGGTTGAATTGGGAAAGATGTCTAGATAGTGGAATTAGATTAATATTTATTAATAAAAACAATAATAATAAACATGATTTCCAGCTTGAAATGTATAGGAATGGTTTTCCATAAGGTTTACGTTTTGGGGCAAATCCCCAGAAATTCCTGGGGGCCTTGCCCAAAGGCCATCACGGAAGTTATTTCCGAAAAGAGGGTTTCTAAAATTAAAAATAAGTTCACATTTTGGGGAAAATCCC
>APFE031591864.1:490319-507876 GCA_000404065.3 Pinus taeda
ATTCAGTTTGCCAGTAATCTAGAGGTATGGAATAGAGTCTTACCCCGACCGGGACCGAAATGAAAGTCTCTTGCTTCAAGACAAAATTCATCATCTAAGGCCACATGTAGAGGCCTGCAACTACATAGAAGTAGGGCCCTCCTTCAAACACCCTGTCTTTGTCCTCAATATTTGTAAAGACCATAGTGAAGAAACCCTTTGACCCAAGATGTAGGTCTATGCTTCCTTTTCATTTCCAGTGGTATTTAATCCATGCTTGTAGTGCCTTTTCTATGGGCCATAATCCCATGGATTTGCAAATGATAGCATAGGTCCGCATGTGGTCCCTGTGCACCTGCAGAGTAGGATCATTTAAAACTACTCTGGGTGTGACCTCAACCTTGGGTTTACATGGCCCCTTTTGCGTTTTGTTTTATGCTTCTTGTTTCTTGTCTTCTTCCTCATTTGCTTTTGTTATATTGTCCTCCCTTGTTTTGGTTAAATCTCGTTCCTCTTCAATGCTTCTTTTCCCTTCTCCTGAAGGACCTCTAGCAGTGTCTGTCGGTTTCTTGCCTCAGTTGGCTATGACTTGACTGTAGGAGGGAGTGGAGCTCCCCCCTTTGCGCCCCTCCATGGAGTTCAATGCTTGCAGAAGCTTGAAACCCTAGCTCTTCGTCCTCAATCTTCTCTCCACAAGTTCCCTTACATACTTTGGGTCTATATCATAATGATTGAAGGTGTTATATCATCCTACAAGAGTTCCTATAGTTTCTCAGGCCTTTTTCTACTTCTTTCTAATGTGGTGGACTTTGGATCCTTTGATTTATATTGAAAATTTGGGCCTGTAGGGCTTCTATAGAATACTACAGGAATGTGTGATTTCCTATAGTAGCCACAAAATCTCATTAGACTCACAATTTATTTTGGCTAGAGCCTTAATACACACACACACACACACATATCTATCTATATATGTATATATATATGTATATATATGTATGTATATATGTATGTGTGTGTGTATATATATATATATATATATATATAAGGAGGAAGCTACTTGTGGTGATGGAGAGGCATTCTCGTTTGATGGTTGGTGGAAATTAGGTGAAAGGGTGATCAATGAAACAATGAAGGAAAAATTGAAAGTTGATGCGATGTATGGGTGTTGGGGACCCCTCAAGACCACCTCCTTTTCTCAAAAATGGAAAAACTTGAGCTTTACATCCTTTTTCGGTGCTTCGTGGTATCCTATAGCAGTACAAGATCTTTATTGTGGCAATTTAGGATAGTGATTAAAATGGATGGAAGAGACCTAGGAATGATGGAAGAGGCTTAGAAAAAGTGTGAGATTGAGTGAGATGGATGAAAAGAGGCTCACTGAATGCTCTAAAGGTGAGTCCTTGTACTGCAGGTTGATCTTCTGTGTTGCTACTAGAATTTTGTTGTACCTGCATAATTGGCAACATACATAAAACATAGGTGAATTTTTTTCTGTCTTCATCTTTCTTTTTCTTCATATTTTTTTTCTTTTCCTCCTTTTTTATTTTATTTTGAGGCCAACAAGCTACCTTATGGATGTGTTCATCCTAAGTGGGTCTTCCCCAGATGTCTCAAGGGAGGTTTTCATCTGGGGATCTTCTTTTTTTTCCTTTTTTTTAAGGCTCATTGGCTACCTCAAGGAGTTTTTCAGCCCATGATCCTACCTCAAGTGCATCAAAGGAGGTTTTCACCTAGGGATTTTTATGTTTGTTTCTTTTTTTATATTTTTTTCTTGCTTTCTTTCTTGATCAAGGGTTGGATGGATTAGGAGCTTTGATTCTCTCAATCACATTTAGTTCTCTACTTATTGAATTGGAAAACTCAACCCTTGAGAGGGGCTTCTTGTAGAACTTCAATCTATAACCATTCACTATAATCGATATTTGTTATTCATCAATTATCCTAATATTAATTGAGCCATTGTCATGGAATTTTTCCACTAGATAGGGAACCAACCATTTAGTCATGAGTTTTCATTTGAAATATTTGAACCTAGAATGATACAGGAGGGCCCAATCACCCACCAGGAAGGTTCTAGCCTTGATGTACTTATCATGCCAAAATTTTATTTACAACTAAACTAATTCTGTGTGCATTAGAGCCTGCAACTTGATTTCATCAAGGGAATTCGACTGTTGCAATATCTCTTCCTGAACTTTTGTGATGTCTAAGTCAAGTTGTGTTTCCATTCTTAGTGTATTGTGCTCAAATTCAATGGATAGTAGGGCTTTCTATCGATAGATCAAATCAAAGGGGGTAAACCAAGTGTTGTTCTTCCAAGTAGTGTTTGTTGGCTACGTGGGGCTTAACCCAGGTTTAGCAATGAGTTTAGCCAAGCAAATCCCGGTACCACTGGCCCTTTCGGCAATAGTTCGCGGAGTGCAGACTGAGGTCTCACCTGAAGTAGTATGGGAGGGTGTTGGAACCAGGTTTTCGCACCCTAGGGATGTCTTGATGAGGGTTCTAGAGGTTCGGGATCCTATCTACACGCTGTATTTCTCCGCGTAGCTTTTTATTCTTTGCAACCCATGCGCACCTTCGTATTATTGCGATCCGATCCTTACTGTGCTATTATCTCAGTGCTTAACTTAGTTTGTGTGGGCCAAATATTCTTATTACTTATTCAACTTCCAGATTAGTGTTAGTACTTGAAAACAATATAAATGCATGAAGATAACCAAAACATAGATTTACAAACAAATGCACAATATTCTGAATCAATCTTATCTTTATTAATACTCAAGTTCAATTACAGACCCAACTTCGCCCTGCGCACTTAGCTGCAGGGGTCTGTGCACTCAGCTGCGGACTCTACTAGGCCTCTGTGCACTCAGCTGCAGAGCCTCTACCTACCACTATGACCCAATACACTTCATATTCACTTCTATCTTCTAACCATGCCTTCACATCTATCTGTTACTTGTCAAAACTAAGACTGAATTTACACTTAGAGCCTCGCTCTATTCATACAATCCCATGGTCCACGGACCATGGATAGGCCGACACATTTTACATTAAATTACTCTATCTTAAGGTAGACAACCCTAGACTCTCGTGCTCCGCGCCCACATTTCGCGGGGCATTACATTGACAAAAAATCAGGCTTTAAGCCCGAAAAACATGCTATGGGGGGATCTCTTGCCCAACAGGCCCCCAACACAATCATCGTGACTCGTCCCGAGTCACTCGCTGGGTGTGGGGATCTATGCGTGAAGTCCATCCAACTATGCCTATGTAGCGCAAAGGTTTGCAACGCACCATTCTGTCGTCATCTAGATCTGCTCCATTTTTGCTTCTGAATCATCTACATTCGAATTGATTCTTTACTCTGAAGTTGGCTTCTAGTACCTGTGTTTATAGTCCCGCACCTTTGTCCGGCTTGTCGGATCGCGATGATTGTGCTTTGGTCGGTTAGTTAGATAGCCAACCCAACTGTGTAGGGCTTCAGGCGACTGCCATTTACTCTTCCTGGGAAGCGTTCTCCATTAAGTTTGACTAGCTAGACCGCACCTCCGTTTGTGACTTCTTTTACCACATATGGTCCTAACCATTACATTCTGAATTTTCCAGGAAATTTTTTAAACTTGTTGTCATACAGCAACACTAAATCCTTTACCTTGAATGTGTGCAACTTGATATGGCGATCGTGTCAGGATTTCTCGCGCTGTTTTTGTACCTGCTAATGGAATCTCGCTAGAAACCATTCTTCCTCGAGTTCTTCCAATTGTGTGAGTCTCTCTTCCAAGGCTTCGCGGTCTGACATACCTGTAGTTGCTACTACCCGCAAACTGGGTACAATGTATTCCATTGGCATGACTACTTCCATGCCACAGACTAACCTGAAAGGTGTCTGACCCGTCAATTTTTTGCACGTGGTTCTGTATGCCCATAATACGGCAGGTATGTGTAGGTCCTAGCTGTTTCACTGCGCGTTACATACTTTGGTGAATGGAGTCTCCAGAATTTTGTTTAATGCTTTTACTGTCCCATCAGCTTGCGGATGGTACGGTGTACTTTGCTGATGATACACCTGGAATTCCTTGGTGAGTGCGCTGATGGTTTCATTCAGAAAGTGCGTCCCATGGTCACTCATTAAAATTTTCGGGCAACCAAACCGTGTCAACACATTGTCGAACAAAAATTTCGCAGCTATAGAGGTTGTGCAGTCCTTAACTGGCTGTACTTCTGCCCATTGAGTCAGGTATTTTGTCGCTGTGATGATGTAGCATGCACCGATCTTCCCCTGAGGTTTGATTGGTCCCACAAAGTCGATTGCCCATTTTTCAAATGGTTGTAGCATCATCTGTGGATTGAGTGGCATCTCATCCCTTCGTGATGGTTTCCAAGTCCTTTAACATATGTCATAGGCCCAACAGTGTGCTCTCGAATCTTGATGTAGGGTTGGCCACCATAGCCTAGCACGAAGAATCTTCTGTGCCATCGCGCGTCCTACATAGTGTCCTCTTGCAGCCCCCCATGTGCTTCTGCAAGGATATGTCCTCGTTCAAATTCAGGTACATATCTTCACAATATCTCATCATTTCCCATTTTGTAGAGGTGCCTCGCGATGATAGAAAAGTCCACCGCGTGTACCACCAATTCCTTCTTCTGTTGGACTGAATATTCCTTCAGTGCAGTCCCTATGGTTAAAAAATGGTTTATATCTTCGAAGTGGATGTCCGTGATGCACACGAAAAAGAGTTGTGCATCAGGTAGTCCTTCTTCCAATTTTGTTGGCTCCTCGCTTGTCTCAATTCGTGATAAGTGATCTGGTCCTGCATTTAGGCGTCCTAGCTTTACGATGATCTCAAAGTCATATTCTTGAAACAGTAACAGCCATATGCATATGTGCCCCCCCAACACATGCTTGTTCACCAGGTATTTCAATGTGGAATGATCGGTATACATCTTGAAGTGCCCACCAAGTAAATAGTGTTAGTATTTCTGGATCACATATACCATTGCCAACTCTTCATGCTTAGTAGTAGAGTAGTTCTTTTCAGCTTTGGACAGCTGCAGACTCGTGAATGTGATCAGGTGATCCACACCTTTCGCGCCTTCCTGCATAAGTACAACTCCCAGTGCAATACACGACACATCAACATGTACATGAAATTCTACGTCCCATTTTGGGAAGACCAGGATGACGGCAGATGTCATTTTCTCCTTGAGAACATCCAAACTTTTCCTACAATCATCATTCCAACAATATGTAGCCTCCTTTTTCAATAGTTTTCCATTGGCACTGTTATTTGTGCATAGCTCTTGATAAACTTTCTATAGTAACTAGTGTGCCCTAAAGTAGTGCGTAGTTCTTTGAAACTTCACGGTGCTTCCAGATTGAGAATAACAACAATCTTCACAAGGTCCACCATTAGGCCTTGTTTGCAGAGCACATGGCCGAGCAGGTTTCCAAAGGGGACGAGGAAGGTGCACTTTTGAAGATTTGGTGTAATCTGGTGTCGTCGGCAAGTATCCAGCATCAAACGTAAGCTTGCTATATGGTGTTTTACTAACCCAAATACAATCCAATCATCCAGATAGACCTCCAAGAACTTGTGGATGTATTCCTTGAACGGGGCCACCACTACACGCGAAAGTATTGCTGGCGCGTTCTTCAGTCCAAAGGGCATAACGGTGTATTGAAAACAATCCCATTCGGTTGCGAAGGTTGTCTTGCTCCTATCTTCGAGCATGATCTTGATCTAATGGTACCCTGAGAAGCCATCCATGAATGAGTAAGCTTCCTGACCACCAACATTCTCCAGTACTTAATCTGTAAGTGGTGTCAGGAATGGATCGTGAACATAGGTGTCATTAAGCTTCCTGAGGTCCACACATATTCTAATTTTTCCCTTCTGTTTTTTCTCCTGTACTACCATAGGACTCACCCAAATAGATTCTTCCACTGGTTCAATAATTCTACTACAAGAATTTTTTCTATTTCTTCGCGAACCTTTTCTTTATACTTTGGATTCAAACAGTAAGGTCGCTACTTAAATAGCTTCACGTCTAGTTTCAGAGTGATCTTCATCATCCCTAAGTTGCCAATGGTTCCCTTTAAGTTCATGATTTTGGTTGGGAAGAAATCTTGATATTCACGGAGTAACTCAATGAACTTATCGACCGTAGCATCATCCCAATAGTCCCCAAGCGTCGCGTACTTCGGCTCCGTGTTTGTGCCAATGTTTATCTATTTTGTTTTTAGTGGTGCAGTGATGTCGGGATCCTCAATTGATGGTCCTCGAACTTCGAGACACCCTTCAATTTCTGGAATATTAATATTTTGGGGGTCGTCATCATCCTCCTCTACTTGCACGTTATAAAATTCTAGGGCACTGCTTAACTAGGTTGCCCATGTTGGTTGAACTGCTTGCCATGGTTCTTGTGGTATTTTGAAAATGGCGGCTTTTACGGCTTGCAATGCGTCATCAATAGTATCTGACCATCGGTCTTCAAATGTGAATGTTAACAACAATCCCTTGCACAAGACATCCCATTCGCCCGTACCATGTCGGAGTTCCATCTCAATATACCAATTCATGGGTATGACATCCAAGGTATGGTAGAATAAGTGTACCCATTCAGGCTGAGGTTCTTCCCCATAGGCCTTGGTCCATTTCACAAGGTGCGTGTGTGGGTCATCTCATCCATCGTATTTATCTTCTATCCGTAGTTGCAGTTTCCCAAATCCTAGGTGCATCATCCTTCTACATCCGCACCAGTTTTAAAAATTTCCTTGATGTGTTCCCCACCAGCACATAGTTGTCACGGGCAGCACCCACTTCAACGCATCGAATTGCTGTTGTTCGTTACTGTGCTTTCAAACTTTCTCAAGAATTCATCCACCACTATCGATCCATCATATGTTGGCAGATCTCGGGCCTGGGTTGTTATGCAACACAATGATCTAATCATCATGTTGCAATTCAGCATTGTCACTTTGTTCAACTGATTGTGCCAGCGTTGATCTTCTTCATCTGAATTCGAGGTACAGGAACTTGCACGGTCCCACGAGATCTTTCCATCTGCAGTTGGATTCACCCAATCCTGATCTCATGCATTTATCTTGTAGATGAAATCCAGCTCATCGTCGGTTCCAATGTCGCACACCGGTTCAGTGTAGCACACTTCTTCAGCTAGATCTAGCAGAACTACTATGCATAGGGACTTTTTCTTGAATATCATCTTTTGCTTCTTCAGGTTGATGAATCTATTCATATTAGTGGCCCAGTCTATTCCTAGCAACACAGGATAAGGATTGTTGTCATCGACAATCTCTATTACTTCAAAGTCCGTCTGTGTGCTCGCACCTTCAATATCAATTGTTACCCCTTGCAACCTCCCCATGGGAAAAATCTTCTGTTGGTTTGCCATTCATAATTGAATAAGGGACCATTGTAATGCAGGCCTGCCCATACGTTCCCATGTTTGCTTCGGTAATACATTCGCGTCTGAACCCAGGTCTAGGATTACCTGATCCATTTCATACTTGCCAATATGTGCTTTCATTCTCATTTCCCTCCTAGTGTGCAATGTATGCTTTCCCATATTCTGGACTATGCGCAGTTCCCTTGACCCTGCACACCCGGTGATCAATTCCTGTAGTCCCTTAACTGCCTTATTATCGTGCAAAAGTTTCATGCATGTCTCCAAAAAGTTAGTAAGAATAGAGGGATACATCCTTGGCTTTGGTTGATCCTTACTACCTAAAGTGAAGGCCTCCAGGAAGCTCTTCTTAGCTTCCATGAACGTCTCCTTTGCGTGTTCTAAGTCAAACTCAGGTTCCTTTGTAGGAGCCTTGCGAACCCATGTATCTTCCTCGGGCTGCTTCCCCTTATCCTCCCCTATGGTCGCACCACTTCTAAGCACCATGTTCGCATTTGGGTCTTCCTCGCATGGTTCATACCTCATCATTTGGATATTTTGAGTCTGAAGAGGCTGGAGTACCCCTTTCTCGTGCATTTGTGTGATCAACGTAGGACAATCTATTGCTTCATGATAGAACTGAGCACAATATGAATAGGATATTCTCATAATTTTGGTACAATCGTGGGTGTAGTGCCTTGGTCCTCCGTAATTGTAACAAATTAACTGTCCACGGCCCTTTCTTGGTCCCATTCCTCCTTGTCCTCGACCTCGCCCTTGAAATCTAGTGTGTGCCATCCCCACCACTAGGTCAAGGGCTCATGTTTCTGTCTGCATCTAATATGCTGGGGTTCGATCCATCATTAGCTCATAGCTACGTCAAGTACACTTGTCGTGGCCTACTGACCTGCAGAAATTACAAAACAAATGCTAGGGAGTCTATGTATACTTCTGCAACAAATGACAATTATCCGTCGTGTGTTTTCCTCCTATCTGACAGATTGCACACCATAGCATGGGTGTCACACTTAGCCTTGCCTGTGCCTTTGGTCTCAATGGCATTGGTCCCCCTCCTGCCAAGTAGTTCATGAATACTGGACAGTGGTCCTTGTCATGGCCCTGTCCTTTGCATTTTATGCACCACACTCCCTCGCGTGCCTCTGGCCATAGTGCCCTATCCTGCTTCAAGCTCTACATTTCTAGGCAGAGATTCTGTAGTTACGTGTGGATTTGTTGAACTCCCAGCCCCGGATCCTGTATCGGTGTCTCATGCAACCTCATTGCCATTTCCAATGCTTCGGCCTGGGTAGAATGTTTCTGTTACGATAGCGTCGTCCTCAGGTGCGGTGTTAGAGATGCCACAGACCATGCACGATGTTGTGCATCCATGAGTGTCATATTAGCCTCGTGGATCGTACTCTTTAGTCGCCGACCCAGATCCCAGGGGGTCTCGCCTGGAAGCATCGCGATCTCTTTAAACCCGATGATTAACTGTGTCTCTGATTTTGACCGGCTAAATTCTCTGTTCAACGCATTCTGGATCTCTGCTATTCCTGCATTTGGGTGATCATTAGAGTGCTTGATATACCATTTCAACGCGCGATCCTGAAACACGCTCACCAATGTAGCCTTTTTAATGTTGTCATTCGTGACCCCTTGCGCTTCCCACACTGCTCTTACCATGAACCAGAACTGGTCTGGATCCTCATTCACTACTCCTCTAAATACGAGTAGCTTGATCCCATTCACCATCCTAAACTGTGGGGTTGGTGGAGGTGGAGTGGGTGGAGATAGAGGTGAGGGAGGTGAAGCAGGTGGTGGCATGGGTGGGGGTGGTAATTGCGGAATGCATTGCCTTATCAAACTGACCACACTTCTCAGAGAGACCAGAGAGAGCTCTTCCTCGCTCTCTCACGAAGGTGAAATTAAGGGACTTTTTCCTAATCCTCCGCTACCTTTGTAGATATTTCCGCTCCGCATCATTCCAAACATTAATGTATTCACAGAACCTACTTTTCACATAACAACATCTTAATCCAGGTATTCAAATATTTAATGTACTTACCTCGCGGTCCCTTGAGAAAACATCGTTCTGGTTCATTGTAGCTCACAGTCGTGTCTATCGCAAACTCATTGATAAATCATCCTATTACCCAGTCGAGCCAATGGTCCATAGCTCACGCGATCTTATCTTTTGATGCCTCTAGTCTATGCACTAATTCCGGAGTCCACACTATCGGTTGGCCAACCTTACACCTTCCCTGGCTGTTGGCTAACCTTGCAATCCACTCATACAGTTCAAAAGGAAAGGATGCGAAGAAGATCTCGTGGATTTCCGTATACACGTAGTGATCTAGGTACCTTTTCTTGGATACATGTGGAGTTTTGTTTTCCTATGTCACGAACTCGTGAATCTTCTTGTCCAACCACTCTTTAATTTCCTTTTTTGTTGGGTTCCTGTGGCATGACAATAGACATCCCTTAGGCAGATCCCGGTCTCGACAACATAACCATTTGTTGGCTATGTGGGGCCTGACCAGGTTCAGCAGTGAGTTTAGCCAAGCAAATCTCGGTACTATTGGCCCTTTCGGCAACATTCCATGGAGCGCGGACTGAGGTCTCAACCGAAGTAGTATCAGAGGGTGTTAGAACTAGGTTTCTACACCCTAGGGATGTCTGATGAGGGTTCTGGAGGTTCGCGATCCTAATCTGCGTACTACGCTGCTCCGTGCAACTTTCTATTCTTCACAACCTGTGTGCACCTTTGTATTATTCCGATCCGATCCTTACTGTGCTATTATCTTAATGCTTAACTTAGTTTATGCGGGCCCAATATTATTATTACTTATTCAACTTCTAGATTAGCGTGAGTACTTGAAAATAATATAAATGCATAAAGATAACCAGAACATAAATTTACAAATAGACGCATAATATTCTGAATCAATCTTATCTTTATTAATACTCAAGTTCAGTTATAGACCCGATTCTGCCCTGCACACTCAACTGTTATTAAGGGATAAATTTCCCTAGGGTCTTGGGTTGATACCCTAACAGATCAGAGGTTATCTACATAGAGAAACACACATTCCACATAGCCATGATGCTAATATAAACAAACTCTACGATGAGAGGCGTACTTGGGGGTCCTTCATTTGGGAAGATCCAGCCAAGGTCCAAACCCTCTTGGATTTCCTTTTGCTCCTTCAACCTGCAAAACAACCAATTCAAGAAAGTACAATAGTATATGGACCAAGCATCATAAAGAAATCATCTTCATAGCATATTGAAAGGTAGTTAGTTATACAATTAAAACAACCAGTCATATGTGAATCATAACATTGATATCATAAACATGAAGAAGATTTATATAAGGAATAAAGACAAGTGTTTCTTTTATTATAGATAACTAAAGTACAGAAAGGAATGATTTCACCTGAGTCACCCTTTCGCAGGCTCCAAGCAGAACCATCCTTCGGATTCATCCAGTCTCAAGCCTTCAACAAACTCCTTCCATGACTTACTCCATGATGTCTTAAGTAGTAGAAAGACATCATCACACAAGGAAACAAGGGTTTCCTGTAAATGGGGGAAGTGCTGGAAGCACTAGGATCTTCAGACCTGGTTAGGGAAAATCTCAACATAGTGATCTTTCTCTCTCTTCTCTCCTCTTTTAGGCCTTCCCATTGAAGCCTTTTTATACTTCTCCCAAAGTAGTTTTTTAGTTGGGAATTCGTTGGGAACAGTTGGGCCACGGGCACTAATAAGTAATCAACAGGTGGAACCCATGATATCCACCTGAAATTAAGGAGATGTAATCTTTTTAAGTGTTTTAAGACATATACGCGGGTTGGGTATACACATACCCGCGTACACGCGCGTTTAGCTCAGGGCAATGTCGCGTATAGGGAGTAAAACACTATTTTTTAAAATTTTGGACTAGGTCTGGAAGGAGGGGTTGCCCTAGGCCATGAGTGTAGCATCACAAACATCAAGAGTGAGGTTTGGAGCTATAACAAATGCCCCCTTATATGAGGTCAGAAGGGGTACATGATGGCCAAAATGTATTAAGCAAGTTCATGGAAAGGAAATTTGTCAAAAACTGAGGACTTCACCAGAGTTCAGCCTACCAAGCCACAAAAGGAGATCAGAAAGAAACACCATCTCAGGTGGGCATACCCATGCTCAGAGAAAGTACAACATGTACAAGCGGATCCACTGAGTATACAAGTATAAAAGACTGGAAAATACATAATGGATCATCCGATCACGATCAAACAAGTACATGTCTGAATATCACATATAAGAATGTCAATGATGCTGAAGGATGAAGTGGATCACTGATATCAAAGACTGATCCCAAAAAGTACCAAATTAACATGATGGAATAAGATAGTACTACACTGCAAACTCAGGTGCCAGCATATAAAATGTCACCATGAATGACTGCAACATATAAGGTGGAGTGGTATCAACTAGCAGTAATAGGAGCAACTGTCAAGTGAACCAATAAATGCTGATACAACCTGAGGTCTTCACCGACCACCGTGGTACAATTCTACAGCATGGGAATAAATGATCTGAAGTCGACCATGTGAGAAATTGTTTGATTACCAGTCATTGATGTATACCGTTAACAAACGCGAGACTACTCACCGATACTGATAATGAGCGTCAAGGTACCCAGTACAATCTAACAAGTGCGAATAGATGAGCTGAAGTCAAACACTTGTAAGAATCTATCAATCAGGAGACAATGATGGTTTCCCACTGTCGATAGCGAAGGATCTGCCACTAATGACTGCAAACCCCAAGGTACTACCAAATGGACTCTAGATCTTTGCCCCAGAGAAATAAGTTGTAGTCGATAGGGAAAGATCCGCTGGAAGGAAGGAATTAAGGCATCCTTCATCAATCTAGCGCGAGTGTAACCCTTAGGCCAATAATGTGGAAGTAATCAGATGAAAAAGATGTAGTAACCCGACCGAAGCACGTTTCCGATGTACACAAGATGTGGCTAGCGCACGATAGAGACCCTCTGAACCAACCAATAATGAAAGTTGACACAGAGGCGAGGTATACACCGATAGGGTCAAATGGAAATCAAGGTACTGCACGAATCCCAATGTGTGATAATGTAAGCTGATGTCGAACACAAGGGAAACAACTCAGTCAAAGACCCATGATACTGATCGATGTTGAGCACAAGGTAACCTATCAATAATGAAAATAGGACCAGGGTGCAGCTCTAGGCCTATCCTCAGAGCAAGATGTCGTTGTCGATAAGGACAAGACCTGCCAACAAGAAGTCAACGGAGACATTCTCAAACCGGCACGAGTAAAGGACCAATATAGTTGATGTGATGATAGACATGATACTGACAACCAGGGATGGCCGACTGAAAAATGAGTCAAGAGACACCATAGAGAGGCTGACTCAGGCTAACTTCCCTTGAACAAAATCACGACTCAATATGATTATGTGGCAGCATATGATGACTCTGTATAAGTTCGTCATGCAGGAGGCAGGAATGAACCCTCCATATGATCGGAAGAGATAACCAATCGGGGGAGAACTAACTCAATAACAATGTTAAGGCGTACCTAAGTCAAACTAAATCCCGCCCAAACGGAGGAGACTTTGTTTTGAGTGCTTTGTTCAAGGGCGACACGACTAACTCTAGCTGCTAATAATAAATGGAAATATTGTCGCGTTCCCGCTCTTTTTGGAATATATAATTTTTTTGTCTTTTTCTTTTAAGATAGAAAAAGAATAAAAGAATTCTATAGTATAGTGGAAAGAACGAGTGTCGGTGAAGTAGATGATCTAGTTCCTGGGATTGGAACAATCCTATGCTCAATGCAGGGAGGTGAAAACTGGTCAAAGACACTCAAAGGTGTGTTCCTTCCACGGGTCAAGGTGTGTCAAGTTGCAGAATTCAAGGGTATGCAAGTTTAATTTTGCAGTCATCATGGTCAAAAGTTGGCTTAAACATGAGTCCAAGTGAAGCTGGCTCAAGGCCAAAAGGTGCAAATGATAAAAATGCAATGTCATAGTACAACTCAACACAAAGCAGCCTCTAGGGTATAAGGCCAGAACGAAGCGAAGAAGCAAAGAGGAATGAATCTTCATCGCATAAGTCATGGCGGGACTACAGAGGACTCCCGAGCCTACTCAGATCGGAGCAGCATGGGCAACAAATGTCAGTGAGGTGCTAACTACGATGCCCATGAAAAGGACGGCTCTACCATCATGTCATGATTAAAAAATTGGCGAGTGAAAGTGGTTTATGAACCATAACATGATGGGATTGACCCTATGGCAAGTGTATCGACAAATGGAGGCTAGTATGCATAATGCAACGGAAAAATGGCTTCCCTAACCTATATGCTGTGGAGCACTTGAAAGGTATGCTTTTGACAAGCAATTTAGTGGCTTTTCAGTAATATTTGTAACCTTTTCTGCATTGTGAATTCAAAAGAGATAAAGGATTTTAATAAAATGCGCAAGAATTAGCAAGAGGAGCTCAATCACTAATAATTGTCATTTTTCCATGCAAGGAGAAGTGGAAGCAAGGAGTTGTCGTCCAAAAGCGAAAAGCAGAGGAAGAATAACTGCTGTCCCTCCAGAGGGGAACCAGATGCGAACAAGATCGAGCAAATCAGAGTTGAATAGCCCAGGAAAGGAAGGAGGGATACCGAGTCGGCGAACGCGAGAAAGAAAAGTGAAGGATTAACCGATTGGCGAATCCCTCAGGATCTTCGATCCTGAGGGATCACTGTTTTACTTATCTTTGTTATCTAGATACCTCCGCCGTTACTCTTATATAAAGGAACAACGTCATTGAGCAAAGGGACTACTGTTTTTATAATTTTAAGTTTCATAACAAAACTTTGATCATCGAGTCTCACTAAGACCTGGTTTTGTTATACATTTGTTGATGCATTAATATAAAAGACTTGGTGTTTATTTCATCTTTGCGTCTGGAGTAATCTAAGGTGGTGTACCATTCGCAGCTAAGGGCCCGGCTCCGAAGGACACTTGCTTTTGTACCATTATACTGTGA
Source organism: Pinus taeda (assembly GCA_000404065.3). Classification (NCBI taxonomy): domain Eukaryota; kingdom Viridiplantae; phylum Streptophyta; class Pinopsida; order Pinales; family Pinaceae; genus Pinus; species Pinus taeda. The sequence continues at coordinate 504,776 of APFE031591864.1, forward strand.
TTTATGTGTGGTTTGTTTATCTCTATTACTCAGTAATCTGATACATCTTTTATATGATATGCTATGCTCTGTTATGGTCAATATATTAATGATTTTTCCGTGTAATGACTCTGCACTGTATAATTGGATCTATTCAGAGTTGAACTACGCCTTTAATAAGTTATTTCTGTGACAGAGTATCGGTATGAATGTTACTGTCATTTGATCCATGCGAAATAATACTTGTTGGGACTTGAAAGTAATGTTATTCTGTTTAGAAACATAGTTATATCATCCTTCATTCTCAGATTACTATATTAGAGTGAAGCATGTATATATGGTGGATTATTGCTGTTCCATAATTCATTAATGAATGCTGTTTCATAAAGTATATCTTATCCAGTTTGCTTGAAGAGAAAATCAGAGTGTGAATCAGTCGGTCTTAACTCGCGAGATTCAGTTCTTTCGATTGTTGTTCCATTTTACTGCTGTTCCATTTACTGCTATTCCATTTTACTGCTGTTCCATTTTACTGTTGTTCCATCTACTGCTGTTCCATTTCCATTTTGCTGTTCCATTTTACCTTCTGTCGTTCTATTTACTTGCCTTTGTTGTTTTGGTGTGAGAGAAGGTCTAAGGCTGTAGTGAGCCTCAGCAAGACGCTGCCTAGCTCCCAGACCTATAGTCCATGCTCTAATTTCCTTTCTATCAGTTTCTAGAGGGATGGGTTATTGCTTCCGTACCCTTGACTGATCAACTGTCTTGTGTGATTCTATCTTTTGGGTTAGCTTAGTTACAACTTAGCATCTGTTTTCTTTTGTATCTTCTGAACATTATACTACTAAGCATTACTCAGACGAATAGCCTCGGATTGAGTTACTCTTTGCAATAACAAAATGTTCCCGGATTGATTTATTAATGTGGAATAATTAGAGGTGTGAGAGACCCTCGTTATAGCTCTACATTTTGGCGTTGTTGCTGGGGAAAGAGTATAGCCATTTTCCCTTTACAGAGTAGTGCGCAAATCTGGTAGGGGGGATTTGGATCTTAAAAACGGAAGGTAAGAACCTACGTATGGAGCATGTAAAAGCCCTGCTCCACCGTCCGCTCTCTTAGCAGAATTGCTGGTTGGATAGGATTTAGTAGTTTTTAGAGTGCATGACTGAGCAGAAAAAGCTAGAAAAGAATATCAAACCTCCAGCCAAACCTGAAAAAGCCAAAGGGCCGGTGATCCTTGGCCGAACAACCTTCATTGACGAAATCTATAAGAAAAATGAATCTCAACCATCGGTAGGCCCTAGAAAGATTAATTCTAAGCAGCCTACTAGCTCCCTTCAGGCCACAACATCACCATCTGGAGCCTTTGCTGAGGTGCATAGTCAGACTGATGAACAAGACTTTCAAGAAATTGAAAATTCTGTGTCAGAACGACTGCAGGAAGGGAATTTAAGCAACCTTTGTGAAGGAGAAGGGGAAACAGGGGAAATAGGAGAGCCAAGGTCTCCTTCTAGGATAATCCAACTGTTAAACAACCCAGATAAGGGGAGCGCAGTCAAAATTAGTGTTGAAGGCACCCCATTCCCTCAGACAGAAATTCCAGATAAGGAAAGTGTTATTAAAACAGTCCCTGCCAAGGTCGTTCCTTCTCAACCTAGGAACACCCTCCTAGAAATTCCGGAAGGTTATTGGCATATATTTGATCTTATGGTGCATAATCAGCCAAATACTCAAACTTCTACATTGCAATATCCTATAGTGGATTCTGCAGCAAATGTGCCCATGAAAGCAATCCCTCTTCAACACATCCCGACGTTTCATGGACTTACATCAGAGGACCCCGATGCATTCTTATTTGAATTCGATGTGCTATGCAGAGGATATGATTACACCACTGACCCCCAGAAATTAAAATTGTTCCCCTCCACCTTGAAAGGGGCGGCTCTGAGATGGTTTATGGGTTTAGGTGGTGGAGTCATAAATAACTGGGAGCAAATGAAAGAATCGTTCCTAAAGAAATATCAGGATTACTGTAGGTCAAGAAAACTAAAAGATGAAATTTTCCAAATGACGGCTAGACCAAATGAAACTTTAGAGGAATATGTAGAACATTTCCAGTATAATTTACAGAGATCCCCCTATGCGTCACTACCTATGGCTGATAATGTGTTGAAAACTGCATTAATTAGAGGCATGAAAGAACAATGGATTGAAACATTGAATATCATGGGAAAAGGGGATATTTATCGAAAGAATTTTGCTGACATCATTGATTTATGCATCAGGAGTTCAAGAGGCAGCGCAAGGATAAAACCAACAGAATACGATTGGTTTGTCAGAGATAACAAAATATCAACAGAAGGAGTAACAGGTGTAGAACTTGGGAATTTATTAGAAAATTTTAAAACTGATATTCTGGGGACATTAACTACACAACTTGTTATTGTGCAGGCTAAACAAAAGCAGATGGAGGCGGAACAAAATCTGGCGATTTTCTGCCCCCGATGTAGAAGGAAGCATAGCCACAAGGAATGTCTACTGGATGCAGTTCAAACATGTGCGATCTGTACAAAATATCACCTTACTGAGAGCTGCCCCTCACTTCCTGGATTGAAGGCAGTATATAAGGAAGCGGAAGAAGAACCAGATCCAGCATACTTCATTAACCAGCGTCGCGAATGGCAACCTAGGCGATCTGGTATGTTTTCAGACCCAACTTCTTCCTTCCAACCTTCGCAGTATAATGCTTAGCAATATAGTATGTGGCAAAATCAATCTCCACCCCCATTTCCGAACTGGTCATCACAGCCGTTTCCTTCTCCAAATCCATGAATGAATCAGACAGGCCAATTCGGCTGGCCAAATTTTCCCTACACCCCACCATATTGGCAGAATAACTCATATCCTCCACAATGGATTCCCCCCACTTCACAAGGTTCACCCTGGCAGACAAATTGGCCAAAATCGACATATCATCCAACAGGAACTATTCCACTCCCTCAACCGACTCTGCCAGCCTTACACAAAACCCCTAGTCTAATCTGAGGCTGCAAATCCCAGCCCAACCCACTCCCAATCCCAATAATAGACTGGTCCAATCCCTCCAAATCATAGAAACATCAGAA
>APFE031591864.1:525104-540425 GCA_000404065.3 Pinus taeda
ATTAGCGATAGAATCAGCTAACCAATTATGAGATCTTGGAATGTGCAAATAATTAATATAAGTAAATGATCTTTGCAACAACCTCACCCTTAAATATTGACAATATAAACATGGATTCCTTACTCGATAAATGTTATTCAATTGTGACACTATCAATTGTGAATCAAGATAAACTACCAACGAGTCTATTTCGTGGGAAATTGCCTTGGATAGTAAATTAATTACGGTAGTATAATCAACCATATTATTTGAAGTGGGACCAATGCATACTCCCCTTGATACCATCAACTGACTAGTTGGATAGTAGAGTACCCAAGCTGCGGAAGCGAGGTTCCGAGTGTGCCGACTAGCACCATTGACGAATCCAAAATAGACCAAGTCATCCATCAACACTTGCCACAGTAGACCAAAAAGTGTTGATATCAAAAAAATCTCAATGAGATATGTACAAATATACAAAATGTACAAAGAAGCCATTGCCTAGCTGCTACTTAAGAAAAGTACTTTTTGAGGTAGAACCTGTTTCGGGGCTCCGCCAACTTGTTTACTTCAAAATCGATTAACTCATATGATCCTTTTTCTAAAACTCATTTAATTATGAAGGGATCGTACCACATAGGCTTGAATTTTCCTACCCCCAAGGTGTCCTTATCTTGATCATAGACCAAGACAAGGCCGCCTTTAGAAAAGACTCGAGGATGGACAACTTTATCATACTACGTTTTAACCCTTTTCTTATGAGCCTCATTGACTGTGGTTGCATCTCGACACTGCTCATCAAGATGTTCCAAATGAAGGAGGCGCTCTTCAAGACTAGAAGTCTCTGGAAGGAGCTCAACAACTAACTTAAGAGACGGGATTTCACATTCAACAGGAAAGATGGATTCCATCCCATAAACTAACTGAAAAAGTGTAAAACTTGTAGCAGTCTTTACGGAGATTTGGTATGCCCAAAGAGCCGGATACAACATAAGATGCCATTTGGACCGATTTTTGTCAATTGTCCTTTGCAGGATCGTCTTAAGAGTTTTTTCACCGCCTCGACCTGTCCATTGGCCTGAGGATAATAAGGAGACGAATGTTCCTACCGGAAACCTAATTTGAGAGCCAATTGAGACATTAGTTGATTCTAGAAATGACTGCCATGGTCAGTGACAATCTCTCTCGAGATACCAAACCTTGAGATAATCTGATTAAAAAGGAACAATGCTGCTGTTTCACTATCATTTTTATAAGTGGGCATAGCCTCAACACACTTTGTGAAGTAGTCTATGACCACGATAATGTACTTGTGATTCGCTGTTGAAGGCAGATTACAAGTTGTAAAATCAATACCCCACTTAGTAAAGGGATCGACAGTGACAACGGGAAAAAGAAGAGCTAGATGTGCGTGCATCTTCTGAGTATAGATTTGACAGGGGTGACAATGTTTGACTGCTTCAACACAATCTTTGAAGAGTGAAGGCCAAAAATAGTTGGCACACAAGATATGCTGAGCTATAGCAAGCCCTGAAAGATGACCACCACAAGCTCCATTGTGGCAGTCATTGAGCACTGACTCTACTTCCTCTAGGGTTAAACAACATCGAAGGATTGAATCAACCCCTCGACGATATAATGTATCACCAATCATAACATAATTTTTAGCCAGGTGACATAATTTTCAATGTTCATCCTTAGAGAAAGTAGAGGGGAACTTCAAAGTTTGGAGATAGATGATGATATCTCCATACCAAGGGTTGAGTGAAGATATGAGGAATAAATGTTCGTCGAGAAAGCCTCATAAATAATATCCTCTCCACAAGGCAGCTCTGAAACTAGCTCGGAAAAAACCATAGATTTCTTAGACTTAGCAAACACGAACTCGAGATCAAATTCTTGTAAAATGACTATCCATCGATTTTATTTGCCCTCAATCACTCGCCTACTGAGGACAAATTGAAATGGATTGACTGCTACTAAGACAAGTTTTTGCGTAGCAAGATATAATGGTGGAGCCGCTGGACAACATGGACAGCTGCCAAGGCCAACTTCTCAACAGGAGAATAGTGAAGTTTAAGAGGGTAGGTGAAGGAACAGTTGAAGGCGATCCAATGGCCTTCCAGCATGACATCGACATGACGCACGTGGAAGCTCCTTCATCAATAACGATACGAAGAATGTTAATCTTCTGGTATGTAGACTTTATTTGAAAAGCCATATGATGAGGGAGTCGCTTTTTGACATTTAACATGTCGAAAGTGAGCACCAAAGAGTTGGTTGGATCAACTGCCCCAATTGCCGACAGTAAAGCACTTTGTTGAGCTGGACACGACTAGAGAACCTCTAAAGCGGACATGGCGCATGGAATTTGAGCTAGATCCTCAACAATGGAGTAATTTTGGGCAGCCCTAGCATTAGGATTAATAGTTGTGCATTTAGCGGAACCTTTCGGTATCCGTGGTATAGTCTCGACAGGGGGTCGCTCAATATGAAGGTTGGTATTTCCGGTAGCAGCTTTGTCCTTGGAAGTTTCAGCTTCACCGTAATCATGTGACTGAGTGGCCACCTAGACATTAGAACCTATCATGAAAACATTTGATGATTTATCCCCTTCCTGGTTGCCCCCTGCGGAGGTACTAGGATTTGAACTCGCGCCAGCAAGCAATTGCTACCCTTGGGGAAAAGGGTTGGTTAACACAGTTTGAGAACTAGAAGTCCCTTGTTGCCCTAACAAGCGCTGAGCGTCCTGAATCTTTGGGCAGAGATGAGTTAAATGGTCTCCATTGCATAACTTGCATGGAAACTTGACTTTTTTTCTAGACTCATTTCTACCACTACCAGCATTATTGTCGGATTTATTTGCATTAGCCTTCCCACCCTGACTCTTTTTCTTACCTCATCCTTTCTTTTTCCCATTGGAATTTTGATTTCCTTTGGGGTTATTTATCAGTTTGGATGGCATTAATCGAAGAGAGTTGGGAAGACGAAGGGTTAGACGATGTGACCTGGTTTTTAGGAGCAGTTTGCAAAGACAACTGCTGCAATTGGCTCAACAAGTTCACTGCATTTGTGTCTACCGATCCAACGATACCATCCACATGGGGACCTGGCTTCGACTTGGCTATATCAACCTTAGACCCAGGAGCATCTGGCAAGATTTTTTGTAGGATCCCAGACTGAGAGTAAATCAATTCTAATTGTTGGGCCCTAAAAATAGCTTGCTCCTCAGAATAGACTCCGGACATGGAGACATCCTTAGAGATTTCAAGTTGTAAAGATTTCAAAAACCATCCGAGATGGTACTCCAGAGGAATTTCGGCTTTGATGAGCCTCTTTCTCCATCTCCATTCCTGAATATGATAAAAAATGTGAGTTGCCGTGTCCTGACGAAAAGTGGCCAGAAGTTCAGTTCCGGCATCATAATAGACAGGAAACTGGAAATGATTTAAGAATATATTAGCTAAGTCGGCAAAAGATGTAAAGATGCCCCTAGAAATTCTATATACCACTTGGCTGCATTACCAGTTAAGGTGCGTTGAAAAAGTCTCAACCTAATCAAGTCATCAATAAGGGAGTTTGATGAGCACCACAAATGGAATGTGGATACATGGTCGCCTAGGTCTTCACCACCCTTCCCTTCGAATTTTGGAATTTCTAAAGGGAGTTTGGTTGGGACTGGAGGCCAGGCCAGATTGTATTTGATTTGATCTTTTATTAATTTCATGAGATCTGGCAAGTTCAAAGTTATGTTAGATTTTAAGCTTCTATGGTCGTTTTTTGCAGTGTTATGATCCAGATAATCCACAGTTTTATGTTCATTCTGTCGACGTTTCAAACCCCAAAGGGGGTCCATCATCAGGAATAAATTAGATAGAATATGAATGAAAGTTTTTTGAGAGAATACTCTTTCGACCTGAGTATAAATAAACCTAGATCCCTAATTTTTATAAAAATTAGGGATCAAGGTTTATTTATACTCAGGTCGAGAGAGTCTTCTCTCAAAGAACTTTCATTCATATTCTATCTAATTTAGTCCTAATGATGGACCCCCTTTGGGGTTTGAAACGTCGACATAATGAACACAAAACTGTGGATTATCCAGATCATGACACTGCAAGTTCAAAGTTTCTAGAAAAGGAAGCCTAGGAGGACCTTGGGGATTCCACCCATACCAAGCGGAGCTCCCAAAGTTCTGAAAAGATTAGCCTAGATTTTGGAAGGCACCAGGTTGCCTGAACTAACCAACAAAACCAGCTGAACTCAAAGGTGAACCTTGTGATCCAGCAAAACTTGGAGTTTGACCAACTTCGGCTAAAAAACCTCCATAACTAACAAAGTTCCCTCCTAAAGGATTATAAGGAGTCGATAACCCCTGATATGGATTCCAAGTAGAATCTAAGGGAGGAATACTTCAAAACAAACTAACTGTGGAGTACGGCCCATTCCCTTGTTGGCCGAAAAACGTATTCCCAGTTCCCATGGCACTAACCGCAGGGTTAGTACAACCTTGAAAATGATTGCTGGTTTGTCCTATAGAAGAAAAAGGCATAGATCCTACTGTTGGGTTGGAATGTGGTATATGACCACTTCCAAATGGAAAACCCTGAAATGAAGTCGATCCAGCCATCATGGATGTGGAGGCACTAAACAGAATTGACGGAATACCCTGTGAATGGGTGCAAAATGGGAAAAATCTAGAACTAAAAGCATTGGCTTGGAAATTTCCACTCGTAGAAGGAATGGAGGTAGACCCAACTAAAGATGTGCTAGCAAAAGACCCAAATAAGGAAGCAGAGGGGATGGAAATAGTTCCTCCCCCTTGTATTGATGTTGGAGTCTGCATAGTTGTAGCACTTGTAGTAGAAACCATGCTTCCAGTAGTGGTCATCAATGGTAAGTGCGTAATATGACATGGACTTGACAGTCTATGTGTCGGAGTCTCAACGTATTGTAATACTTCTGGATAGCTAGAAGGTAGGGGAGAATTCGATGCTGCTAACGACTCTGGGATTTCTTCTACCTCTATGTTACCTTTCATTTGAAAGAGGACTCGAGAAAGAACTAGAATGTTCCTCTCTTATTCTGCGGAAGTTCCAGGCCTTACTTGAACACTAATGCCCCCGAGAGGAGGATCAATCCCCGATGCGTCAGCTACCACGAGATGAAACCCACTGGCAGTATTGCCTCCGGGCCTTCTAGGAGAAGGCTCTAAACTTGGTGGTGAAAGACTACTAAGGCTTCGAGACCGTCTAGGTGATCATTTAGCCACTTTGAATTTTTTATTAAGATCTAGTTAAAGACTCAAGAAAAAATGAAATCTAGGCCAACTAAGAGAACAGAGCACACACTAAAATGTCCCTAAAAGATATCAGCCAGTCAAACAACTTTCAAGTATTTCCGCTCCAGGTGATGAGGACCGGACACAAAAATACAAGAAAGTGAAGTAAGGGGCCTTTCGAAGATACTCTGGGATAATTATGGCCCAATCCTACCAGCGAAGGTAATAGAGGAAGTTACGCTGACCTCCTAACAATAGCCTGCGCTGGTGCAAGCCCCCAAGCTTCGCAAGGGTGCCCTCCAGTAGTACCATTGAGAGTGATACAACGTTGACCTCAAGTTCCACGAGATTCCCTCTATAGCCACCTATGTAGATCCCTAGGAGTAGCAACTCAGGTTACCAACTTGTGTCAGAAGCCAGGCAGAACAGTCTTGAGGTAAGATCCGACAAGTAGGAGAGGGGGTATCTCTCTTCCTTGTCTTCAAAAACCCTCATGCTTAACTCCTAGATCTAGAGCTTTCCTGGTCTCCCTAACGCTATTGGATTTTCACTCACCATTTAGACTCCTATGTTTGACAGTTTAAATGGCCTTGGAGAGTTTTCTCTCCACTCACCTAATCCAAGGCCCTAAAATATCCTAAAACTTGTTGATGTGTCTAACTTAACAATTATAAAAAGTTCTAGTATATTTTAATTAGCACTTGTTTTTAAATGGGTTGTTCTTTAAGTCAAGGGATAAGCAGAAATAAAACTAGTGGTGTTTTGATGCAAAAGAAATTAATAAAAACCAAACTATATGCAAATGCACTCGTTTTGTTCGTCGATGAAAGAAATTTCTACTAGGTTCAGAGGAACTTAAAAGAAAGCAACAAATTTTTCTTTTCTTTTCTTTTACTCAAGCTTCACACTCACAAAAATTAACAAAACTATGGATGCCTAAAAAGATGCACAAATTTACCCTAATGCAATAAGTACATGCTGATGCAAAACTCAAAACTACTCTTAAATCAAGAAATGAAAGTAACTTGTTTATCAATTTTAATTTGCCATTTAAAATGTTTAGATAGAATATAAGTTGTTGATGCTCATTTTTGTCCAAACACTAAAAGCAAGTTTCAAGACAAACAAAAATGCACTTTCACTCGCAAAAAGGAAACTAAATCAAAACAAAGTTCAAGAAAGCAAAACTAAGTTTTCAAGAAGTTTTCTTCAAAAGCAAAACAAAATTGACTTTTCAAAAGTGCTTTAAACAAGACTGAAACTTTATGATCGAAGAATAGGCAACAAAACACTTTGCGAGTTTGCAACACAAAACAGGTAAGAACTCAACAAAAAATGTGTTTCAAAATGCTCTTAACAATAAAAAATTAGCAACACGAGCTTGGAAAAAAACCAAAAGATTGAATTTCCAAGAAAGTGTGAATCAACAACTTTCGAAAGCAAGAAAAGCAGATGGTCACAAAGATACAGTTTTGACATGCAAACCAAAAAGTCACCAAAACAAAACCTGACACAAAGATTGAAATCAACCTTTCTGCCCTGAAGACAAAGAGCAGCCAAGATTCCTAGCAGGAAATCTTGTGTGCTTAAGCAAAAACGATGACGTTTGTGACAAAACAAATAAGACCAACACTTTCCACAATTAGAGAGAATTTGAAATCAGATACTTGTTGTAAAACTAAAGATTGACACATAAAAGTAATTGTTCAGGACTGAATCAGACCAGCAGACAGACCTTCAGAAACAAAAAGATTTGAAAAATCTTGAAAATTATAAGATATACACAACTGTGTTAATGCACAGCTGCGTGTATACGCGACTCAAATTAAGGAAACATGCGCATACACAGGTTTACTTAAGGAAACATGCATATATACGCTTCTGTAAATTGGAAAAACAACGTATATAAAAGATTTCAAGAAAAAACAAAAAACAATCTAAAGAAACTGATCAAACTTACAATTCAAGTTCCTACAGGAACAAACTACACAGTGACAGCAAGCAAATAAATAACTGAGCCCTGATTGGCTTGAATAAACCCAAACTAGGAACAACAATACTATTGTCCCCAGGGGAGTCGCCAATTCTGTTAAGGGATAAATTCCCCTAGGGTCTCGGGTTGATATCCTAGCAGATCGGAGGTTATCTACATAGAGAAACACACATTCCACACAGCCATGATGCTAATATAAACAAACTCTATGATGAGAGGCGTACCTGGGGGTCCTTCGTTTGGGAAGATCCAGCTAGGGCCCAAACCCTCTTGGAGTTCCTTTTGCTCCTTCAACTTGCAAAACAACCAATTCAAGAAAGTACATCAATATATGGACCAAGCATCATAAAGAAATCATCTTCATAGCATATTGAAAGGTAGTTAGTTATACAATTAAAACAACCATTCATATGTGAATCATAACATTGATATCATAAACATGAAGAAGATTTATATCAGGAACAAAGACAAGTGTTTCTTTTATTATAGATAACTAAAGTACAGAAAGGAATGATTTCACCTGAGTTGTCCTTTCGCAGGCTCCAAGCGGAACCATCCTTTGGATTCGTCCAGTCTCAAGCCTTCAACAAACTCCTTCCATGACTTACTCCATGATATCTTAAGTAGTCGAAAGACATCATCACACAAGGAAACAAGGGTTTCCTGTAAATGGGGGAAGTGCTGGAAGCACTAGGATCTTCAGACCTGGTTAGGGAAAATCTCAGCAGAGTGATCTTTCTCTCTCTTCTCTCCTATTTTAGGCCTTCTCATTGAAGCCTTTTTATACTTCTCCCAAAGTAGTTTTCAGTTGGGAATTCGTTGGGAACTGTTGGGCCATGGGCACTAATAGGTAATCAACAGGTGAAACCCATGATCTCCACTCGAAATTAAGGAGATTTAATTTTTTTAAGTGTTTTAAGACATATATGTGGGTTGGGTATACATAGACCTGCGTACACACGCGTTTAGCTTAGGGCAATGTCGCGTATAGGGAGTAAAACACTGTTTTTTTAAATTTTGGACTAGTTCTAGAAGGAGGGGTTGCCCTAGGCCATGAGTGTAGCATCACAAACATCAAGGGTGAGGGTTGGAGCTATAACAGCTGCAGGGGTCCGTGCACTCAACTGCGGACTCTACTAGGCCTCTGCGCACTTAGTTGTAGGGCCTCTATCTACCACTATGACCCAATACACTTCATATCCACTTCTATCTTCTAACCATGCCTTTGCATCTTTCTGTTATTTGTCAAAAATAAGACTGACTTTGCACTTAGAGCCTTGCTCTATTTATACAAACCCATGGTCCGCGGACCATGGATAGGGCGACACACTTTACATTAAATTACATTATCTTAGGGTGGACAACCCTAGACTCTCATGCTCCGCGTCCGCATTTCACGGGGTCTTTGCATTACATTGACCAAAACTCAGGCTTTAAGCCCCAAAAACATGCTATGGGGGGATCCACTGCCCAACAGTGTTGTAGGCCCAAGTGGCCATAACAAGCATATCTTCCCAATCTTTCTTGTTGCTTCTAACCAACTTAGTAAAAATTGTTTTAAATGCTTTATTGGTCACCTTGATTTACCCATTTCCCTAAGTGTGATATGGGGTGGAATTTCTATGTCTAATATGATACTACCTCATTATCCCCTTTATCATATTAGAAGTGATTTGAGCACTTTGGTCTGTCACTAGTTCCCTTGGGAAACCAAATTTGTAAAAATTGTTCTCCCTTAATAATTTTTCTACATTGTATTATGTTGCTTCCTTGGCTGCCTTCACTTCATCCCATTTGATCAAGTAATATGTGCATACAATGAATGTAATTTTTCTGTCGAAATGGAGGGTCAATAGGCATAGTGAAGTCCATGCCCCACTTCTCGAATCACTCGAAATTCACTCGAGGTTGTAGGGGAATCTCATCAATTTGAGTAGGTTTCCACATATTTTGAAACTCATCACATTATGTAGTATATCTCCTAACATCTTTATGAAGGGTGAGCCAATGGTATCCTTCCTGAAGAATCTTGCATGTTTCCCTCTTTGCAGTAAAATGGACCCCACAAGGTCCATCATGACATGCTGTTAGGATTTCATAAACATCATATTCTTTTACACATCTTCTCAGGATTTGATCAAGCCCCCATCTAAAGAGGTTTCCCCAAAGCCAATATGGAGCACGTTTGCTGACAAATTTTCTCTTTTCCTTTGAGTGCAAGTTAGGGGGGAATTGACCAAGAACCAAAAGGTTTGTTATATCCACAAACCAAGGAGATAAAAATGGTATGGTAAAGAGGTACTCATATAGAAGTTGGTCATCCACCATCTCTTCATTTTTTATAGAAAAGGTTAGTCTAGACAAGAAATCTACAACAACATTTTCTTTCCCTAGATTATCAACAATGGTTGGATCAAGTTTTTGTAACAACAATAACCATATAATGATTTGAGAATTGAAATAAGGTTTATTCATCAAGTACTGAATGGCTACATGATCATTGTGCACAAAAATTGATATCCAATAATGTAGTGTTTGAATTTATTCAAAGTATGCACAATAGACAAAAGTTCCTTTTTTGTAACTGTATAATTTACTTCCGCCTTAGACAAGTTTTTACTAATGAAATAGATGGAATAAGGCATTTTTCCTTAAAGTTTCCCAAATCCCTCCCTCTCTACTTTGTGTGATGCATCTGTGTGAATGTGGAAGGGAAAGGCCCAATTTGGGCCCTTAAGAAATCATGTAGTTGTCAATTTGTCTTTGAGCTCTTCAAATTCCTTCAAATATAGTTCTTCTTCTTCCTCCTCTTCTACCCAGATAGTAAAATCATGCACAAGAAGGGGTTGATAAAGGGGATATAATACAAGTTGTTTTCTTAGCTTCCCATTTGTAATTTTCATGTTTCCAAGTCTATAAATAATATGGGCATCAAATTAGTTAACCATGGTCTTCCTAAGATAAGAGGATATACATTAAACTTGGTTCTAGGTTGGAGAACAAGGAAATCATTAGGGTACTCCCATGAATCAAAGGAAACCATGAAATCCTCAATGATGCCCTCTAGTGCTACCGTCGGTATATCTTCAAGTTGCAGCACCGTGATGGTTTTCCTTGAGGCTCCTTAAAAATTAAGTTTGAGCATAGTCTCCTTGGTCATGAAATTGATTATAGCCCCTAAGTCAATGAGAGTATTAGGGACTACAATGTTGTTAATGTGCACATCTACTACTGGGCTTCCAGGATCCAAATACTTTAGGATGATGACCCTCCTAAGAATTATATCAGCTAATTTCCCAATTAAATGGATTGTAGGGGCATCTTTCATTTTCCCTCCTAAGACATTCCTCTTTGATGAATCTATTATATATAGAACACATTTGATGGCCTGTAGGAGGGGAATTTATACTTAGATCTTTATAGTTCTCCCAAAAGTTTAACTTCTTTTGGAGTGTGTGTTTTAGGATGGATCAACCTTTTAGGATAGGGAGGTTTACTGGCTTGAGAAGTTCTATCTTCCTTCTCTTGTTCAATATTTTCTGTTGGAGAAGGTTGGCAAACATTAGGAAGTACCTTCCTAGACATGAGATTGATTTATTAGATTTATACATATTAGGTAGGATAATATGTCTCTCTATTATAAACTTGTTGGGCCCACGTATTGTTGGGGTTTAGATTTGGTTGAAAGAGAATTTGTGGTTATTTCAGTGGATTATTTTGTGGTTGTTGGGCATGGAATCCCCCCAAGGCATGTTTCGGGGTTCAAAGCCCAAGTTTTGTTGTAAAGACTCCACGAATTATGGGCGTAGAGCACGAAATGGATGATAGAGTCATAGGGTTGTTTGCCCTAGTCTTGTAATGTAATGTCGGCCTACCGATGGAACCATGGGATTGTATAAATAGAGTGAGGCTCTACATGTAAGAATGAAGTAAGGAAGTAGAAGCAAAGAGAAAGAGTCTAAATGTGTCTTGGGTTTAGATTTTGTTTGTGAGATATTGTATGAGTGGATCGCGAATTCACTTGAGTCCTTAATAGCGTTTGTAGCCCATGGATGCCGGATTTGGAATTGGAGGGTGTTGAATACGTTGGGCGAGAATTCGTACCTCAGTACGCGAAGAAACCGCAATTTCTCCTACAGAAGAAAGCCGCAATTCTTCTCGGTATCATTCTGCAAGTTCTTGAACGGGTATTTATCTTATTCATAATGGATGCCTCAAGTTCATCTGAGTCAATAGGACGATTTGGTTCAAAAAATTTTGATGCAATGCAAAATGAACAAGATATAAGATCAGGAATGTATGATTTGTGTCATAATGAAGAAAGTTCTGGAAATGAAGCATGTATCAATGAAATAGAAGATCACCCTACTATTGATTGGAAACTTCCTTCTATTTCACCTACTGATGTATATAAAAATCTTGGTCCTTTTAATTTCTGAGCTCTCAGCCAAATCAAAATAAAAGAAAAATCCGTCAAAATAGAGTTAAGCTTGAAAGTCATGATGACCATCCCTTTGCTTGAACAAAATCATATCCAAGCCACTTTAAAAGCGGGGTACCAGTACGCCCATCTCGGGATGGTGAGAGTAGGTCTGAATGCATTACATAGAAAAGGATAGAAAGCATTTGTCTTCTTAGCCCTGTATGATAATTGATGGTCAACCTTTGTCCAAGCCATGATAGGAGGTATTGAGACCAGTCTCTCAGATGGTCTAATACAATATGATGTGTTCCCGGATTTCTCTGTAGCACTGGATGACCCAAATATTTTGAAATGCCTAACTCTTGGAATCTAGACTAAAGGATATGAAAATTTTCATGGAAAATCAAAAAATTTAACAGTTTTTTATATCACCTCTGTCCGGTTTCATAATACTACTATACCAGCAGTCTTGCATTCCCCTGGAAAAGATTCAAGAAGAGTCACCCTTGTACAATATGATTCTTCTTGCAATCCAGTGGCCCCTGTGTATGTTTCTCGAAAAGCTCTGTGTCCCCCTGATGATTGGGTTACTAACTGGGGAAAACCTACAAAAAAATCTGTCGCTGCTACTCAGTCTATAATCACAGAAATTGATGGTAAGGTTATTACCAGATTCCCCAGAATAGACAAATTTCAGCATGGTGGATCATCATCCACAGTCACTTCAGTTCCAACAACAGTCAACCAATTACATCTAACTCAAGCCCAAACTCCTTTGTAGTTTGTAATCGACCAAGCAGTGTATGATTCTATCAGAAGATTATTTTCACAGCCAGGCCCCTCTCAGCCATTCAGTTCAGTCTGTGACCATCCACACTGCTCCAAGACATTCTGCCAGTTTTCCTCAGATCCTCCTACACCACATGGTGAGTCATCAGAACGTCACAGAATCAATATGATCAAATTTACTCCTCCATCTGATTCTGTTGAGGAAAGTTACAAAAAAGTTATGTCTTTTAATCCTAAAGAAGAACTGTTAGTACATACAGTTTTTGGTTCTTCTTCCTATGGTTTAGGTTATGTTGATTCTTCACTTATTCCTGGATATAGGAAGAATCCCATTGACAAAATTCCAAAACATGTTGAAATACCATATGATTAAGAGATAATAGCCTTTTAAAGATTTTTAAAGGAATCAATCCATATGATCCAGAGGATTAGTGGAAAAAGAAAGTGTTCAATTGGGATATGTTCTCTCATGAGAAAGAACATTTGTACCTCGAAGAAGACTTCTTCCAAAAGATGATCGTCCTACCTTCAACAGACAGAATGTTGAGAAATGGAAAGAATGGATGAAGGCAGAAAACTAGTGGATATCATTCTATGAATGGTATTATCCCTCTGCAAATATAATAGAACAATCCTTGATAAAAAAATTCAGGAACCAATCCAAACAAAAAAGAATCAAGGATACAGAGAAATTTGTAGAAGAAAAATTGAAAGAAAATCTTGTAGTAATTCCTCCACCTTTGAAAGCACATGTTTTTCAGCCAAAAATTCAGGGTAGGATGAATAAGAAAAATATTCCCAGAATTTTGATTGCTATCCAAACAGAAGGAGAGAAATTACTAAGAAATATTTGTTCCTAGCTCCATGTAAATATGATGCGTACAGGAACTCCAAATAAACACAAGTGGGAACTCCTTGATGGCAATATCTTGGAAACAGATACAGAATTTCCCCCTTGGAAAATTTTTGTGATCAAAGGACAAGATGGAAAAATGTACAAGCTACTTCCATCACATTCAGATGATCCTGCCTTAGTAACAAGAGACTCAATTGCTGCCACCAACTGGACTAATCTAGCTCTGTCCAGTCTTGAAAAATTTGTCAGATCTAAATTTGAGAGTATTGAAACTGCTAACTCTAAAATGAAGGCTATGCTTGAAAGTATTTTACGAAAGCAAGACTATAATACAGTCTGCTTGAATAGCATTGTAAATACTCTAGCAGAAAATGATAAGGCTCTTGCTAAGAGTCTTGATAGATTGTCTTTACAAACAAAAAGAAAAATCCATGAGACGACCTCTGCCCATGGAAAATAAATGGTCAAAATCAGCACTTCTCTGGATATTGTTAAGAAACAGGTTTGGGAAGTATCTAAAGGAGTAGAATCTCTGAAAAGGAAGCCCTGGGTAGAAGCCTACAAGTCAGCAACTTTATTTTCAGAACCCAAGACTTCTATTCCCTATTCTATTACTCCTTTTGTGGAAAGTCTCATAAGAACTCCTAGTTATATAACTTTTCCACCCCCTACTTCTACTCATCCCTATTCTCTATTTGCCAATCCCAGTTTCTTCAGTCCCAGTCAAGCAATCTCAAAATCTAAAGAACTTGAAGAAACTAGCAAAGATTCTTTTGATTTTATATTTGGTTCATCTTCTAAAGAAGAAGAAGAAAATGAAGATTTTGATACAAGTATTCATAAAATTGATATTAAACCAGAACTTGAAGACCTAGAGGCTTGTATAAATAATTTCTCTATATCAGATAGAGAACAGTCCGATAATGATGGCGACCAGGTCAATGCTACTACTTCTAGATCCCGATGGGAAACTACATGGAATCCTACTCCTGATCGTAGGGACCTTATGAAATCTAAATATCATAAGGATTGGTCTGCTAATGCTACATACTCATGGAATATCGATAATTACACTGAAGCTGAAATCATGTCTGTTTTACATTCCATGCTTGTTTGTTATAGGATGTATCCTGCAGATGATATAGGTTCCATTAATGCCACTAGAAGGATAATTGGAGGAATTGAAGGTACCTTAGATTCTTGGCTAAAAGCTGAGACATTGAAAGAGCCAAACCTTCTTCCTGATTGGGAAAGAGATGTTGTCCTAAATGAAGATGGTACCACCCATATGGATCCTGTTACTCATTTTCCTGTCAACAATATGATAGGAAAACTCCTCTATGGCATTACAATCAATTTCATAGGTTTCCCTCAAATAACCAATGACATTACAACAATTACTTTGCTTGCCATGAAACTACACAACATGCAGCATTTTGAAGAATACTTTAATGAATTCCTTCACAGGTTACACACTCTGACTCCAGATCTCATCCTTGAGCCAAAATGGAAGGAAATTTTCGTAGCCTCTCTTCCCCAATGGGTTTCTTCTGCTATTGTGAATAAGTTTCCAGGGAAGGTTGGTGATTATAAATTTGGTATAATCAGGCAGGTTGTTAAAGCTATTATTGTTGAATTATGTTCACAGATGAAGATTGCTAGAGCAGCTACCAATCCTAAAAAGCCGCATGGATACCAGCAGCTATGTAAGCAATGGCATCTTGGTAAAGCTGGCAATTCTGAGGGGCATAGACACAAGAAAAAACATTTCAGTAAAAAGAATTCCCAGTTTTCCCAAGACAAATCAAAGAGAAAGCATAGTAAAATAAATCCCTATAAACATACAAAGATGTTTTCTAGAGACAAAGAAATCATTTGTTACAATTGTAACCAGAAAGGCCACACAACTCCAAATTGTCCAGAAAAGAAGAAAGATAAATCAAAGAAGAAAATGCAGTATAGAAACAAAAAGGGAAAAATAAATTTCTTTGATTTACCCA
>APFE031591864.1:541408-564089 GCA_000404065.3 Pinus taeda
ATTTGGTATAATCAGGCAGGTTGTTAAAGCTATTATTGTTGAATTATGTTCACAGATGAAGATTGCTAGAGCAGCTACCAATCCTAAAAAGCCGCATGGATACCAGCAGCTATGTAAGCAATGGCATCTTGGTAAAGCTGGCAATTCTGAGGGGCATAGACACAAGAAAAAACATTTCAGTAAAAAGAATTCCCAGTTTTCCCAAGACAAATCAAAGAGAAAGCATAGTAAAATAAATCCCTATAAACATACAAAGATGTTTTCTAGAGACAAAGAAATCATTTGTTACAATTGTAACCAGAAAGGCCACACAACTCCAAATTGTCCAGAAAAGAAGAAAGATAAATCAAAGAAGAAAATGCAGTATAGAAACAAAAAGGGAAAAATAAATTTCTTTGATTTACCCAGTAGCTGTGATGAACTTATTTCTTCTGATCCAGAATCAAAATTTGATTTGAATTTTGTTGACTCTGAAGATGAGTTTTGCAAAGACCATCATTGTATAGAATGTAGAGACTGTGATTGTAGTGATCTTGACGTCTGTAAATGTAATGCAGTCAGGATGATGAAATCTGACTATGATGAAATGAGCAGGAATATTTTTGCACAGATGATGAATGCTACTGAACCTCAAATAAAGAACATGTACAAATCTTTATTATCAGAGCATTTAAAGTAGGCACCTACTGAATTAAAGAAATATCCTAATAAAGGGTATGTGCCTCCAGCTACCCTATTCTCAGTTGAAGCTTTGACTAGGCAGTTGAGAAATGAAGACTTTGGTGAAGACCTGCCGCAAACATTGCCAGCAGTTCACAAGGCAATTAAAGAACTGAGAAAGACAATCAAAGAAAACAGGAGATTGTGCATCGAAAAACACAATGAATTACAATTAAGATTGATGAATGCTCAGTCTGCATCAGCCTCAACACCCCAGGAACCTGAACTGTCTAGAAAAACAGAAAACTGGACTTATTATTCAAAACCAGTTCAGCACCAAGAAAGTCCAGAAGAAGAAGAAGAGGAGAAAGACAGGACATAATTTGGATGCAATACTCTAAATCGTGATGTTATTTATTGCATCAAGATGAAGGTTAAGATCGGAGGGAAGTTTGAGTATTGGAAAGTGTTAGTAGATACTGGATCCAAGTTAAATATTGTCAGTGACACAGTAATCAGCATGCATCTCCGAAGGCCAACTGCCTACCCCAGAGTTATAATTGCAAGTGGTGAGATTGCCACTAAACATGAAGCAGAGGTAGACATTTTCCTGACTAACGATGTAGGAGTACACCTAGTCTGCCCAGTAGTACCAGGGATAGATTGTGCTATGTATCTCAGGACTCCTTTTTTGAAAAATTTCAAAAGGCATGGTGCCAAGGTTGACGAAAGTAGCCAAAGGTATGGCTATTTCTTCAGTCTAGGAAATAAAGAGATTTTCTTCCCTTTCATAAATTCCAATTCACCTAATAGAATAAAGAGAATTGAAAGATTGGAAAATCTTTTAGCAAAGATGGAAGTAAAGAAAGAAATTTTGAGGACAGAAGAACATTTGGATAATGGGAAGTATTCCACAAAGAGAACAGATCTCACTGCTAGATTCAAAGAATGTTGCTCAGATGATCCAAATGCCTTCTGGCATATCAAGAAACAGGAGGTAGAACTTCCTCTTAGACGAGATTTCAGCGGAAAACTGAGAAGATCTAAAGCAGTGGCAATGAATGAAGAACAGATGAAAATGTGCAAAGTAGAGATCAAAGACCTCCTAAGGAAAGGACTCATCAGGAAAAGTAAGAGCCCTATAGCATGCTTTGCATTCTATGTTAATAAACATGCTAAGATAGCTAGAGGTAAGCCAAGATTGGTTTTCAACTATAAGCCCCTAAATAATATTCTGGATTATGACGCTTATCCTCTGCCTAAACCCTCTTCCATACTTGCCCAGATTTCTAGATCAAAGATATTCTCCAAATTTGATTTAAAGTCTGGTTTTTGGCAAGTAGGAATCAAAGAAGAAGATAAGTGGAAAACAACATTCTCTGTACCGGAAGGACATTATGAATGGAATATCATGCCATTTGGCCTAATCAACGCCCCTTCAGCTTTCCAGAGGATAATGGACGAGACTTTTGAAGGAATGGAGGAATTCCTGAAAAAGTACATGATTTACTAATTCATTCTGATAATATTTCTGATCATATTAAGCATTTGAAAATTTTCCTACGCGGAATCAAAGAAATGGGTATAGTATTATCAGAATCCAAAATGAAGTTATTCCGACCAATGATAGATTTCTTGGGTTTTAACATACAATATGGTTCTTATACTGTAATCCAAAGAAGCCTGAATTTTGTTGATCACTTCCCTGATGAGATTAAAGATAAAACTTAGTTGCAGAGATTTTTGGGAAGTTTGAATTACATCTCTCAATTCTTGAAACATTGTGCACAAGAAAGAAAGTTGTTAAATAAACGACTTCAAAAAGATCCAATTCCATGGAATAATGACTGTACCCAGGCAGTTAGAGCAATAAAGGAAAAGGTAAGGAATATCCAACCACTCTCCCCGATCAGAGAAGAATGGGAAAAGATTATAATGACAGATGCAAGCTATGAAGGGTGGGGAGCCGTTTTGTGCCAAAAGAACCCCAGTAGCAAGAATGAGATTGAAGT
Organism: Pinus taeda; assembly: GCA_000404065.3. Lineage (NCBI taxonomy): Eukaryota > Viridiplantae > Streptophyta > Pinopsida > Pinales > Pinaceae > Pinus > Pinus taeda. The sequence continues at coordinate 544,081 of APFE031591864.1, forward strand.
CTGCCAATATACTTCTGGTCTTTGGGCCAAGAATCAATTGAATTGGTCTAGCTTGAAGAAAGAACTCAGACCGGTTTGTTTAGGAATAGCAAAATTCAGAGATTTTGTTATCTACACAAAATTCACTATTAGAACAGACTGCCAAGCATTAAAATTTTCCATTCACAAATGTGACTTTGAAGACGCCGCCATTATAAGATGGATCGTGCAACTCAGTCATTATAATTTTGATATTGAATTTGTCAGAGGAGACAAGAACAACTTTATAGATATGTTAAGTAGGGAATTCTTGTCTGAACATTCAATATTGAGTCTAAAATGCAATTTCATCAGAAGAAATGAAGACACAGTGGAGATTGAGACTTCTTCTGGATGGATCTCCTATGGTTTGAATAAAATCCTTTTAGATCATGATGAGGATTGGCGACCAATCAAAGAAGTCAGGTATAGAACATGAATTGATTTCCTTTGGATAGATCCTCACCAGGATGAGGTAAATGATGAAGCTCTTGAAGCCTTAGACTACCTAAGACAGATTGGAAGCATTGCCTATAGGCTTGAAAGAGATCATGAAGATGATAATAGAATCACCAGTTGTCACATAACCTTCAGAAGATTTGAAAATCACCTTCACAGAGAAAATTATGATCTTGACCGACAGCAAGAAGCATTTTATGCAGCGATGAATCTACATAATTTTTCCACTAAAATGTTTTATTCTTTGCAGTTTTCTTTTTTGTTTGAAGACACTCCTGTTGAAGATATGGAAGAAGATGATCCGATCCCAGATTGGTTCATGGACTGGTGGAAAAGATACAGCTTATCACCACTTATCATGAAACCATACTCCTTGTCCATGTTGAAAATACCAAACTTCAGTCCCCCCAGTATGATGTTGACTGATGTACTGTACAAAACAATAAAAGATTTGGTAGACCTAAGCAGTATAGATTTTCTGAATGGTGTCAGAAGATTTGGCCATGTGAGGTGGTTCGTAATGAACCATTACAAAAATAGAAGGATTCTCTCAAGTACCAATTATGAAGAATTCCACCGACAGACTGATCCAGAATTGAATCCATTCATGAACCTAAATTATTTGGATTTACCAGACCCACATGATGAAGCAACTTGGGAATCTGAAAAAGAAGTATAGGTACAATATTACTCAAATTACTTGATTGAAAGGTGGAACTACCATTATTACACATATCCTCAAATTGATTACTATACTTTTGATTGATGTCTTTCCAACCGACTATGGTGTTGGACAAGCTTTCGTGGGTTCCCTTGTCCTAGAATCTCCACCCTGTAATTTTGTACATTCAAGATTTACATATCTCATCTTTAGTCTTTTCAGTCTTTTGAGGGTTCTCTTTTATGAATATCCTCTGTGTATTTACTATTGGTACCAAGATTCGGTCCCCACATGCCTCTGGCTCTCCGTAAAAGGAGTAGGGACCAGATAACATGGGACAGTCCTCCCATGCCCGAATTTGGCTTTCGGCGATCTATCTAGATATGCCATTAGATTTGCTTTTGAGTCATCAGTTTGTACTTAGTCCACTCATGAATGTTTGTTCCCTTCAAGCCTTATAAATAGGAGAAGGCTGCAATATATCGGGGCATTCGGGTTTGGAGAGTTTAGGTGTTCAGTAAGTTGGAGTCTAGTTTTCTCCTGCTCTGCATCTGTGGACCTATGGTCTGAACTGCTTGCATCATGAGAATTGTCTGAGTCTTAGGTGATTTGGGAGCCTGCGCATCAGTGCTTGACACTGGTGAGAACCTAAAGTGGCCGAATCATTTAGAGAGTCTGTGTGTCTGTAAATCTTGAAGACTCAGTTTGCTTGCAAGCCAGGTAGCCTGTAGATTTGTTAAGCTTCGGCTAACTCATCTACTAAATGCTCCAGCAGTCCATCTGAGGAAAGAGATTTCCCTTTTGTAATGTTCACATTCATAAAGAAATAAATAAATCATTTTGTTCTATCTTCCGCAAACTTGCTGTGCTATTTAATACTTGTGAAAGGTCCTTGTAGAGTAGGAGAAGGCTCTACAGATGAGTGCGTAGAGGCCTAGTAGTCCGCAACTGAGTGCGTGGACCCCTATAGTTGAGTGTGCAGGGTGGAGTCAAGTCTGTAACTGAGGAAGAAAGTAATAAAGAGAAGTTTTACCTTAATTCTATGTATCTATTCTTGGGTTATTACATGTTTGATATAAATTGCAAATATACTATTTATTTACTTCGCGCACCTGTATGAAAGATTTATATTTCTAAGAATACTTTACACATGCAAGTAAGCTAAGTTAATTAACTAATAGTGAAATACTAGTAAAGGCTTGGGTAATAAAAACATTCGGTCCCCGATTGGGGATACACAAAGACAACATCTCAGGCTACGAGGTATGGGTAAGTGCACGTAGCGACGTGTGTGCAGGGTCGAACCGCAGACCACTTGAACTCATTAGACATCTAGGGTGCAGAAACCTGGTTCTAACACCCTCCCATACTACTTCGAGTGAGACCTAAATCTACAAACTATTACCAAAAGGGCCAGTAATACTGGGATTTGTTTGGCTAAATCACCTCTGAACCTGGGTTAGGCCCCAACAAGCCAACAAATGGTTCCATTGTCGGAACCGGGATCTGCATAAGAGATTCTGATGTCGTGTAACTAGAATCTGACAAAGAAAGAAATTAAGGAGTGGTTGGACAGAAAGATTCACGAGTTCGAGGCACAGGAAAATAGGAATCCGCGAGTATCGAAGGAATAATGGTTATAGTGCTACTTATATATGGAAATTCATGAAATTGTCTTTGCATCCTTCCCCTCTGAGTTGTACGAGTGGATTGTAAAGCTAGCAGACAGTCAAGGAAGGTGTAGGCTCGACAAACTGGAAGGAATAATGGTTATAACGCTACTTATATATGGAAATTCATGAAATTGTCTTTGCATCCTTCCCCTCTGAGTTGTACGAGTGGATTGCAAAGCTAGCAGACAGTCAAGGAAGGTGTAGGCTCGACAAATTGATTGTGCGGACTCTAGAGTTGGTGTGCAGACTAGAAGCATTGGAAGATAAGATCACGTGTGTTGTGGACCATTGGCTCGATCAAATTATAGGAGGGTTTATCACCGAGGTTGCAGTAGATACTTTAGTCAGCTACATCGAACGGAACGACGCTTCCTCAATTGACCGTGACATTATTACGTTAAATATTTGAACACTTGGATTAAAATGCTACCGTGTGAAAAGTGGGTTATGCGAATAAATTGATGTTTGGGGCTACACAAAGTTTGAGGATCTATAGAAACGAAGGTAGCATAGAGATAGAAACTAGTTGCTTGATTTCATCTCGGCGAGAAAGCGAGGAAGAGATCGCGAAAGTTTCACCAAGAAGTGCGATCTATCTGATAAGCAGAGAATTCTGTGCATACCACCTCTGCCTACACCACCACCAATTTCACCATCTTCGGCCCCATATCCACCCACACCACCTCTGCCACCACCATAGATCAATATGGCGAGTGCAATAAAGTTGTCGGTGTTCAAAGGAGTAGGGAACGAAGATCTGGACCAATTTTGGTTCGTGGTAAAGGCTGTATGGGAAGCGCAAGGAGTCACGGACGACAACATAAAGAAGGCAATGCTGGTAAGCGTGTTCCAGGATCGCGCACTGACATTTTACATTAAGCATTCAAATGAAAATCCAATCACAGGGATAATGGATATCAAAGCCGTGCTAAATAAGGAAGCAGACTAAAATCAGAGACATAGTCAATTATTGAGTTTAAGGAAATTGCGATGCTTGTAGGTGAGACCCCCTAGGAGTTGGATCAGAGAGTAAAGGGTATGATTCGTGAAGCCAACATGACCTTGATGGATGAGAAACGTCGTGCATGGTTTGTAGCATCACTAATGCCACATCTAAGGACCGCGTTGTCATAGTGGAAGCTATCCACTCAAGCTGAAGTGTTGGAGATCAAAATGAGACTGCACGAAACCCCGATACAAGGTACTAGTTTGGGAGTGCAATAGATCCATGTGCAATTGAAAAATCTATGTCTAAAGATGCAGAGTTTGAGGCAAGATAGGACAACTCGACCAGAAACGCGCGAGGAGGTATGGTGCATAAAGTGCAAAGGCCAGGGACATTACAAGGACCATTGTCCAGTTTTTGCAAACTATCTGGTGGAAGGAGGAACCATGCCATTGAGCCCAGAGGCACAAGTAGGACTGAGCACAGTGCCTGCATTATGGTGCGTGATTTGTCAGATAGGAGGGAAGCATGCCATAGATAACTTCATCTATTGCAGAAGTATAATCATACGTCCCAACAGTTGTTCTATAATTTCTGCAAATTAGTAGGCCATGATGAGCACACCTGTAGAAGTTATGAACTAATAATGGATCGAACCCCTAACTATAGAGTTTAGGTTGAAATGTGAGCCCTCAATCAAAATTTGGGGATGGCACACACTGGATTTCAGGGATGTGGACAAGGTCAAGGTGGAATGGGACTAGGAAGGGGACACAGACAACTGATTTGTTACAATTGAGGAGGGCCAGGGTATTATGGCCACGATTGTACAAATCCGATGAGAGAATCATGTTTATATTATACCCAGTTTGATCATGAGATGGAGGACTGCCCCACACTAATAACGAGGTTACACGATAAAGGAACACTCCAACCTCCACCAACTCAGATGCTGCAAATGATGAGGTCCGAGCTGTGCGAAGAGGACCCAAATGTAAATACCGTGCTCCAAAGTGGTTTTACGATAAGAGACGACAAGGGCAAGGAGCCCGAAGAAAGTGTCTGGGTTTGCAAGGCTCCAACAAAGGAACCAAAGTTCGATTTGGAGCATGCGAAGGAGACATTCATGGAAGCTAAGAAGAGCTTCACGGAGGCCTACACTTCAGGTGGTAAAGGAAAACTAGAACCGAAGATGGACCCATCAATGCTCACTACCTTTCTAGAGACATGCATGAAGCTGCCACGTGACAACAAGGCTGTAAAGGGACTGCAAGAACTCATCACTAGGTGCTCTAGGTCAAGAGAACCACACGTGGTTCGGAAGCTCGAGAAGTACACAACACGAACAGGAAGGGAGATGAGATCGAATGCGCAAATCGGGGAATATGAAATGGATCAAGTGATTTTGGATCTAGGATCGGACATGAACATCCTACCAAAGTAGAAATGGGAGGGCATGGGCAGGTCTGCGTTAGAATGGTCTCCTATTCAATTGAAAATGGCGAACCAGAAAAAGATCCTACCGATGGGAATATTGCAAGGAATAATGGTAGATATTGAAGGTGTGAGTGTGCTTGTAGATTTTGAAGTGATAGAGATTATCGATGAAAACAATCCCTATCCCACACTACTAGGAATAGATTGTGCCACTGATATGAATGGAGTAATAAATATAAAGAAGTGCAAGATGGTTTTTGAGAAAAAGTCACTACGTGTAGTGGTACCTTTAGACCTTGAGGAAGGATCATGCTACACAGAGCCAGTGCATGGTGATGAGAGTGACGATGATCTAGATTGTATCTACAAGATAACCGCTTGGGAGAAGGACTAGGTGAATCCAACAACAGATGGTAGGATTTTGTGGGAACGCGAAAGCTCCTGCACCTCAGATTCAGATGAGGAAATAGAATGATGGCAGAATTCGTTACACGAGGTAACCACGCTCAATTGCAACATGATGGTAAGATCACTGCTCTATGTGACAACAGAGGTAAGAGATCTGCCTATGTATGATGGGTTGACAGCAGTGGATGATTTCCTGAATAAATTTGAAAAAGAAGTGTCAGAACAACAACATTTTGACACTCTGAAATGGGCACTGCACGCTATGCCCACAAGATGGTGGGATACATACCAGTGGAATTTTAAGGACTGGTGGGGATGTAGAAGGATGATGTGCCTACGCTTTGGGAAATCGCAGATGTGGCTAACAAACAAGTATGGTGGATGGGATGATCCACGTGCACACCTCGCAAAATGGACCAAGGTCAACGGGGAAGAGCCACAACCTGAATGGGTGCATTTGTTCTGTCATACCCTAGATGTCATACCCATGAATTGGTATATTGAGACAGAGCTCTGCCATGGCACAAGCAAATGGGATATCTTGTGCGAAGGATTCTTGTTAACCTTAACATTTAAATATTGTTGGTGGGATATTGTTGATGATGCGCTACAAGCAGTAAAAGCAGCAATCTTCAAAATACCCTAGGAACCAATGGAAGTGCTTCACCGGAATGGGCGACCCAGCTAAGCTATGCACTGGAGTGTTACAACATCAATCTTGAGGAGGATGATGAGGATCCACAGAAAATTAACATTCCAGAAACTGAAGGCTACTGAGAAGTTCGAGGACCCTTGATTGAAGATCTTGACATCACCGTGCTGCTAAAAACGAAGCAGGTAAACATTAGGATGGAGACAAAACCAAAGTATGCAATTCTCGGTGACTATTGGGATGATGCCACGGTGGATAAGGTCACCGAGTTACTCTGCGAGTACCAAGACTTATTCTTGACCAAGATTACGAACTTAAAAGGGATCATTGGCAACTTAGGGATGATTAAGATCACCTTGAAACCCGATGTGAAGCCTATTAAGCAAAGGCCTTACTGCTTGAATCTGAAGTATAAGGAAAAGGTCCGTGTAGAACTAGACAAGATGCTCGCAGCTGGAATTATTGAGTTGGTGGAAGAATCCAACTGGGTGAGCCCTATGGTAGTATAAGAGAAAAAGAAGAAGGGTGAGATAAGAATATGTGTGGACCTCAGTAAATTGAATGACGCCTGTGAACACGACCCATTCCCAACACTCTTCATAGATGAAGTATTGGAAAATGTTGGAGGGAAAGAAGCCTACTCTTTCACGGATGGGTTCTTAGGGTACCACTAGATCAAAATCGTGCCGAAAGATAGGAGCAAGATGACCTTCATGACAGAATGGGGATGCTTTCAATACACCATTATACCATTTGGCTTGAAGAATGTGCCAGCCATCTTTTCATGCATCATTGTTTCCGCATTCAAAGAATACATCCACAAGTTCCTAGAGGTCTATCTAGATGATTGGACTGTCTTCGGATTGGTTAAGCACCACGTAGCAAGCTTGCACTTGATACTGGATACTTGCTGGCAACACCAGATTGCACTGAACCTTAAGAAGTGCACATTCCTCGTTCCCTTTGGGAACCTGTTGGGACATATGGTTTGCAAGAAGGGACTGATGGTGGACCTCACGAAGATTGTTGTGATTCTAAATTTGGAAGCATCGCAGAGTGTTAAACAGTTGTGCCCTACCTTGGGACAAACAAGGTACTACATGAAGTTCATTGCATGAACATCCTGGATGTCCTAAAGTTGAAATTGGCCTCTGCCCCAATCCTGGTCTTCCTAAAATGGGATGTGGAGTTTCATGTCCATGTTGATGCATCATGTATCACGCTGGGAGCAGTGCTCACACAAGAGGGTGGAGAAGGCTTAGATCATCCTATCGCATTTGCAAGTCGTAGATTGTCCAAAGCCGAGAAGAACTATTCCATAACCGAGGGCGAGGGGTTGGGGATTGTTGGCTTAGTGGGGCCTGACCCAGGTTCAGAAATGATTTAGCCAAGAAAACCTCGATATTATTGGGTTGTTCAGCAACAGTCTGTGGAGCATGGACTGAGGTCTCACCTAAAGTAGTATGGGCTGGTGCTAGAACCAAGTTTCTGCACCTTGGGGATGTCTGATATGTGGTTATTGGTGCGGGGTCCAACCCTTGCACTTAGTGCGCTATGCGCACCTGCGGGCATCCTGTGCCCTGTGATGCTGTCTTCGCACCATTTTAGTCACAGCGCGACCCGTATTATTTATCCAAGTCTTCCTTAATTAGTCTTCATTAGCTGATTACTTAGATTAAATTCACATATAAGCATTCATACACGTATTTATCAATTGCGCATAGTAAATAACGGAGTAAAAGTAATACATAACATCAAAATACAGATTCAAGAATGGATGCACAGAATAAAATTCTCTTTATTAGCTTTCAATCCAAAGTACACACCAAAGTCCACCCTGCACACTTAGCTGCAGCGGTCTGCACTCAATTGCGGACTCTACTAGGCCTTTGCGCACTCAGCTACAGAGCCTCTTCCTACTACTACGACCCAATACACTTCAAATTTCACTCTATGATTTTACCATGCCTTCACTATTCTATCTATCCTCCACTCAGCTAAGCTATCTTTACACTTAGAGCCTCACTCTATTTATACAATCTCATGGTCCACGGGCCATGGGTAGGCTAGCACTACTTTACATTAAATTACAATTCTTAGGGCGAACAACCCTATGACTCGATTATACAATTCGCGCTCTGCATCTATACTTCACGGAGTTCTACACCATCTTTGACCAAAACTTGGGCTTTGAGTCCCAAAACCTGCTGTGGGGGATCCCATGCCCAAAAAGCCCCCAACACAATCATCGTGACTTGTCCTGAGTCACTCTATTGGTGCGGCGATCTTTGCGCAGAGTCCATCCAGTAGGTCTCGTGTAGCTTGGGTGTCCACAACACACTGTTCCACTGTCTACTGTACTTGTTGCACGTGTATCTCTAAACCTTCATGAGTAGGGTCACATTCCTGTCTAACTACATAAATTCCCTGCATTTGTGCTAGCTTTCCATTAATGGTAGCTGTAATTGTGAAAGCTTCATCGATCCATGGCTGGATGCGCAATTTAAGCAAGGCTTCTTTTTGTCCTGCAACGTCTAACTAATCCTTTAGTGCCCTTGCTTGTTGTAGTTTGGTGAGTTGTTGAGTAAGGAGGACCATCTACACGATCCCCTAGATACTGTTGTACTCCTGCTACAACTTGTGCACCTTTGTCTCTAGGCGCTGTAGGTTTGGATCTTCCTGCAGGTATGTAAGCATGGTTACTGCTTGATCCAACATCCTGGTGCAGTCCTGCACTGCTTGGCCAATTTGCTCCAACCCCATTTGGATAGCGTGGGCATGTTTCTCTCTGACTTCTAGGGGTATGGAGGGTTGTGCCTTCAACCGTAGCTCAATGATTTGTAGGTTTAGCTCCAACTGGACCTTCGTTGTTTCCTCCCTGGCCTCACAGACTCTGGCCGCCAATCGGTGGACCCGCTCTGCTGCTAGTAGCTCTGCCGGCATGACCAACTCTGGGATGCTCCTACATGCATCCTCTATCACCTGCTCTAGTCCGTGAGCCTATGCAACCAACTCATCACGCTGGAAGTTGAGCCGATCCATGTTGATTTTCTGCTCGTTCAAGACCTAGATTACGCAGCCTTCCCTGGCATGGAGCTCTGTGATAACCCCATCCTATAATTGGTATAGGGTTTCACACGGTAGGGCTGCCAAGTTTAAGCTGACGACTTTCATGATGCTCATCGCAGCCTAGTCAACCTCGCTTGCTGCTGCTAGGGTGCCTTCGGGCAACACGAAAGGGTTGTCCTTAGGGGTGCGTAGCATCTGTTCGGCCTCTGCATTCCTGCTGCAATGTACGGAGCCAATGTACCTATTTGGGGGGGGGGGGTTGTACATGTAAGCCTTGTAACTGCGCACTAAGTGCCCCAACACAGTGTTCTGCTCCATCCTAATTTCCTGGAGTGCGTCCTTTTTGACCTCGCGAACCGTTTCGTCGATATCAAACAAATCACCTTCTGTGAGTGTGATCAGGTCAATGGACATCTTTGTTTCCTTCATCTTCTTCCTGGGAGCTGTTTTCGTAGGGACACACGACTGCTTGAGTTGGGTCAATGCTGAACCGGGGTCCATGTGCTCTTCTGTCCTATCCACTTCCCCAGTTTGTTTCCCCGTGGACATATCCTAGCCCTCCTCGGGCTCTTCTATTGGCACTGTTGTGGTTTCTACCGTCTACGCCACTGCTGCTACATTGGCTGTCTTCTGCTGTGCGGCTGCTTCTTGTTCCTAGCGCCTCTTTTCATCTAGCTGCGCGATGCACAACTTGATGTCCTTCTTCCTTTGCTGGGCTGCAACCTTCTCCATTCCTTCCAAGTCCGGGGCATGCCACTCCGGAGGCCATGACTCCATCATTGCAAAGATCACATCATCTGTTGTGATGAATGGAAGCTTCACCCATTTCTACATTGGATCCTTGCACGCCTAGATATACAGGTTATGGATATCTGCCTTAAACTTTGCCGAGATTTGTAAGCTATTATAAACTGTGGGAGACGGGCGCGACCTTCAGTTGATCCACATTCAGATGCTCACCTCCATGAACACCCATAACACCTTCATCTCACGAATCCTCTTTGCGCCTTTTGTAGCCCAGAGCGAGGTGTACCTTGCAGCTTCGGGTAGATCATGCTCAATACTAGGAAATTGGCTGTCCTCCGGCAGTTCCCCTACAACCAACAAGATGGATAAGAGTAACCACGCGTGGTGGAAGGTCTTACCCCACTCCTGGGCCTCCTTGCAGTTCATCAAAAACTCCTCGTAGAGGAACTGTGCCCAATTGAACTATACCCCCTTTGCACACTGCTCTGTGAGCGCAATCATTGATGCTGATATTTTGTCAGCTTGACATTTCCTCATCAGCTTACCGGCCAACAACTGGGTGGCTAAGCGCACCCCTTTTTCCTTAATTCTTGTGATTGCATACCCCCATTTTTTCTTCTCTAGTTTATACTTGGCCTTCATAGCTTCTACGAGGGCCAGGTCGCTTCTTTTTCCCGCTATGGCCGCGGGGTCATGTCCTTTGAAGGGCAGTCAAGAAATTCTGTGAATTAGATTAGCCATGATGGGAATAGGATCCTCCAACCAGAGATAACCATCATGCACCAGGCACAACAAATGCTTGATGATGAAAATTGTGATGGGCTTGTGGTAGTAATGGGGTATCCATTGCAGATGGAGTAACCCAACCTTTTCCACATCGCGCAACCATTTTTGCGGCTACAAAACTATAACAGGCCCCTCTGAATTCTGCTTCATTAACCTCTCCATGGCCAGGTGTGGGAACTTATCACTGTCTGTGAGGTCCCAATCCTCAAACTTCATGGTAGGTACTCATCCCAAAGGTGGACCTTCAAACCTTATAGCATCAAGGAGGAGCGAAGTCTATAGCGCACTCTTCGTGGCCTCCAGGTCTTTTAGTATCTTGGCTTTCCCTTTCCACAGGGGGATGTACGTAGGTAACTTTGTTGCATAAGGCATTGGTGAGACATCCTCCTCCACATCATCTTGCACCTCAATTTGAGTGATTAGAGCTTGCAAGTCTTCCTCCTCTTCGTCTGATTCAACGGTGATGGCTTTGCCTTTTTCTTCCATTGATAATTTGTTGAACTATGGGTTTCTTGGGGATACATGGACTGGGCCCATAGTCTGCTTATCTTTCTTCGGCCGCAGTGTTCGTGGTGATTTTGGAACTTCTAGCATAACTGCTACCTCTCTGGGCTCCTCATGGGCCATATGGGGCTCCACGGTATCTTCGGCGAATCGTACTCTTGTTCTGGTAGCAATCATCTTGTCTATAGTCAAAGGTGGTAAGAGTATGTGATGCTTACTGCTCTGTAATTGCTCAATGCTCAAACAACTAAGTGTTGCCTCGTGGCTTGCCTTGGGGATTTTATAGCATCTTTTGAATTTGAATTCGACCATTCCCCCACTTCTAAGTCATTAATTCCTTCGTGGCAGCAAATCATCCCAAATCTAGCTCTTAATTCGTGTCTTAATTGCCCACCGCCTACTCCTCTTTGCCTTAATTTGGACATCTTGTCGTGAACAGTGACACCAACGGTCACCTCCCAGCCTACCCGCGTGGTAGCGCAACCCCTTATGTGTGGGCACAACCCCTATGATATACTGATCTTGCGTGTAACCTCCTTATCACGCAGCTCCCACACAAACACTTTTATAGTCTCGCGCTCTCTTTCAACAGCTTGGAGTGTTGAGATTGTGCTTTTGATGGCTAGTCAGGTGGTCGCATCACCTGTGCAAGACTTCAATTCACCTTCTAGCCTAGTCTGTGGGCACTCCTCAGTTATCCTTATGAAAGTTAGCGCTGCACGTTCTTCCTTATGTGGTGTTCTCTTTGATTACTTTGTTGGGTAAGGTGCGGTCGTAGCCATGGTAGCAGAGCCATAAATGCTCGGGGACAATCTTCTAATGCAGTGGTATCACTGCCCATATCTCATCTTGTCATTCTCAGTTTATCCACGTGACATTCTTGCGCGATTTTGTTTTCCAGTTTTTTGATCTTTGCGTCCATTAACATGCTTTTCTTCCTTAGTCATACCCGATCTTCTTCGAGTTCATGACGCTTAAGGTTCCCTCGCCAAATGGATTCCTGTAATTGCATAATTCCTTCATCTAGGTCCTCACATACTATCCCAACTGTGAGAGCCATTGTGTGAGGATTCCTTTCCTCCAAAATTATGGTCTCAACTCTACTCTTCAGCTTTAGAATCATCTTTATGCTCAGGTTTTTGCACATGGCCCTATAGGCCCATCGAACCACTGGTACGTGCAGGTCCCAATTAGTTCATCTCGCCTAGTGAACCCTGTTCAGGACTCCGCATACCTTCTTGAATGCTTCTACGTGGAATGTTTGTGGTGCACTTTACCTCTCCTACTGTTGTGTCCTATTCCAATTTTCGATCCTGAATTTGGGGTGTGCTCTATTGGGCTACCTAGCACACATCTGTACGCATCGACACAGGTGGGTGCACAAGTTGCTTTGTCCTTGCTGCCCGAATCTCGTTCGAAGCTGGGGATTCCCAAACCCTAGGCACATCATCTTTCTACATCCATGTCGGTCCTCAAAGTTTCCTTGATGTGTAACCCACCATCGTGCAGGTGTTGCGTGCAGTGCCCACTTCAATGCATCAAACCGTTGCTATTCCACTACTGTGCTTTCAAATTTTCTCAGGAATTCATCCACCACCATCAATCCATCATATTTTGGTAGCTCTCTTGCCTCTATTGTTACGAAACGCAGTTATCTAACCATCATGTTGCAATTCAACGTTGTCATTTCATGCAACCAATTCTGCCAGCGCTTTACCTCTTCTTCTAAATCCGAAGTGCAGGAGCTTTCATGCTCCCACGAGATCCTCCCATTTGCATTCAGATTCACCCAATCTTGATCTCACACAGTTATCTTGTAAATACAATCAAGATCATCATCACTTTCATCATCACGCACTGGTTCAATGTAGCGCGCTCCTTCGGCTGAGTCTAGTGGGATTACTACACGTAGTGACTTTTTCTCGAAGATCATTTTGCGCTTCTTCAAGTTGATGACTCTAATCATATTGGTGGCCCAGTGTATTCCTAACAATGTGAGATAGGGATTGCTGTCATCGACAATCTCTATCACTTCAAAATCTGTCTGCGTGCTCACGTCTTCAATATCAATTGTTACCCCTTGCAACCTTCCCATGGGAAAAATCTTGGTTCGCCATTCGTAATTAAATAGGGGACCACTGTAACGCAAGGCCTACCCATACGTTCCCGTGTTTGCTTCAGCAATACATTCATGTCTGAACCCAGATCTAGGATTACCTGATCCATTTCATATTCCCCAATCTATGCAGTCAACCTCATTTCCCTTCCAGTGCGCAATGCATGCTTCCCCAATTTTTGGATACACGTGGTTCCCTTGACCTTGCACACCTAGTGATCAGTTCTTGTAGTCCTTTAACCGTCTTGTTGTTGCACATCAGTTTCATGCATGTCTCCAAAAAGGTAGTGAGCATAGAAGGATCCATTCCTGGCTTTGGTTGATCCTTACTAGCTGAAGTCGAGGCCTCCATGAAGCTCTTCTTAACTTCCGTAAATGTCTCCTTTGTGCATTCTAAGTCAAACTCGGGTTCTCTTTTGTAGGAGCCTTGCGAACCTATGTACTTTCCTCTAGCTGCTTTCCTATATCTTCTCCCGTGGTCGCACCACTTCTGAGCATCATGTTTACATTTGGGTCCTCTTTGAGCGACTTAGACCTCATCATTTGTATATTCTGAGATGGGGGAGGCTGGAATACCCCTTTTTCACACATCTTTATGATCAATGTAGGATATTCTATTGTTTCATGATCAAACTGAGCACAATACGTACAGGATATTCTCGTCAAGTTGGTACAAACATGGACATAGAACCATGGTCCTCCACAATTGTAACAAATTAACTGTCTGCGGCCCCTTCCTAGTCCCATTCCACCTCATCCTCGACCTCACCCTTGAAATCCAGTGTGCGCCATCCCCAACTCTGGGTTGCGGGCTCGTGTTTCGGTCTGCATCCTATAGGCTGGGGTCTGATCCATCATTAGCTCATAACTACGATAGGTGCGCTCATCGTGGCCTACCAACTTGCAGAAATTACAAAATAATTGCTGGGGTGTCTGTGTATATTTCTGCAGCAAATGACAATTATCCGTCATGTGTTTCCCTCTTATATGACAAATTGTGCACCATAAAGCGGGTGCTGCACTCGGCCTTGCATACGCTTTCGGTCTCAGCAGAATTGGCCCTCCTCTTGCCAAGTAGTTCGCTAACACTAGACAATGATCCTTGTCATGGCCTTGGTCTTTGCATTTTATGCACTATACTTCCTCGCGCATCTCTGGCGCGGTGCCCTATCCTGCTTCAAGATTTGCATTTCCAAAAACAAATTCTGTAGCTGCGTGTGGATTTATTGAACTCCTAACCCAGGGTCTTGTATCGGTATCTCATGCAATCTCATCGCCATTTCCAATGCTTCGGCCTAGGTAGAAAGTTTCTGTTGTGAGAGCACTATCCTCAAGTGCGATGCTAGAGATGCTACAAACCATGTGCGATGTTGTCCATCTGTCAATGTCATATTGGCTTCGTGGATCGTACTCTTCAACCATTGATCCAGATCCCAGGGAGTCTCGCCCGGGAGCATCATGATCTCTTTAAACCCAATGATTGATTATGTTTCTGAATTTGGCTTGCTAAATTCCATGTTCAGCGCATTCTGGATCTCTGCTATCCCTGCGTTTGGGTGGTCGTTAGAGTGCTTGATATACCATGTCAATGTGTGATCCTACAACGCACTCACCAATGTAGCCTTCTTAATATTGTTATCCGTGACACTTTGTGCTTCCCATACTACTCTTATCACGAACCAAAATTCTTCCAGATGTTCATTCCCTACTCCTCTGAACCCTAGTAGTTTGATTACACTCACCATACTGAATTGTGGAGGTGTTGGAGGTGGAGTGGGTGGAGATGGAGGTGAGGGAAGTGAAGCGGGTGGCGGTGTGGGTGGAGGTGGTAACTGCGAAATCCGTTGCCTTATCAAACTAGCCGCGCTTCTCGGAGAAACCTTCGTGAGCTTGTCCTCACTCTCCCACGAGGATGAAATTAAGGGACTGTTTTCTAATTCTTCGCTACTTCCGCTTCTGTAGACTTTTTTGCTCCGCATAGTCCCAAACATTAATTTATTCACATAACCCACTTTTCACATAATAACATCTTAATCCATGTGTTCAAAGATTTAATATAATTACCTTGTGGTCCCTTGAGAAAATGTCACTCTACCTCGCTGTAACTGACGGTCGTGTCCACCGCGAACTCAGTAATAAATCCTCCTATTATTCAGTCGAGCTAGTGGTCCACAACCTACGCTATCTTATCCTCTGAGGCTTCTAGTCTGTGCACTAGCTCCAGAGTCCACACGATCAGTTGGCCGAGCATACACCTCCCCTAGCTGTCGCTAACCTCACGATCCACTCATACAGCTCAAACATAAAGGATGCAAAGAAAATCTTGTGGATTTTTGTATACACATAGCGATCCAGCCACATTTTCTTAGATACTTGCAGAGTTCTATTTTCCTATGTTGCAAACTCGTGAATCTTCTTGTCCAACCACTCTTCAATTTCCTTCTTTATTGTGTTCTAGTGGCACGACATCGGACATCCCTTATGCAGGTCCCAGTCCTGCCAACGGAATCATTTGTTGGCTTAGTGGGGCCTGACCCAGGTTCGGAAGAGATTTAGCCAAGCAAATCCTGGTACTACTGGCCCTTTCGGAAACAGTCTATAGGGCGCGAAATGAGGTGTCACCTGAAGTAGTATGTGAGGGTGCTAGAACCAGGTTTTCACACCCTGGGGATGTTTGATATGTGGTGATTGGTGTGGGGTCCAACCCTCACACTTACTGTGCTACGCGCACTTGCAGGCACCTTGCGCCCTGTGATACTGTCTTCGTGCTATTCTAGCCGTAGTGCAGCCTGTATTATTTACCCAAGTCTTCCTTAATTAGTCTCCATTAGCTAATTACTTAGATTAAATTCACATATAAGCATTAATACATGTATTTATCAATTGCGTGTAGTAAATAACAGAGTAAAATAATGCATAACATCAAAATACAGATTCAAGAATGGATGCACAGATTAAACTTCTCTTTATTATCTTTCAATCCCAAGTACAGACCTGACTCCACCCTGCGCACTTAGCTGCAGGGGTCCATGCACTTAGCTGCAGGGGTCCATGCACTTAGTTACAAACTCTACTAGGCCTCTGCGCACTCAGCTGCAGAGCCTCTTCCTATTGCTAGAACCCAATACACTTCAACTTTCACTTTATGCTTTTACCATGCCTCTACTATTCTATCTATCCTCCACTGAGATAAGCTATCTTTACACTTAGAGCCTTGCTCTATTTATACAATTCCATGGTCCGTGGAACATGGGTAGGCTGACACATCTTTACATTAAGTTACAATTCTTAGGGCAGACAACCTTATGACTTGATTATACAATTCACACTCCGCGCCCGTACTTCATAGAGTTCTACACCATTGTTAAAATTGTAACTAGGGCCAAACTCCATATGGGTCATATTATTTATGGCAGCTGATATTTTTATTAGATCCCTCTCATTGAGAGGTGTAGGATTGATCTAAAGATCATCCGATTCCGATAAGTATTTATGAAGTTATGAATTTATTTATGTTATGGACAAATTGTTAAGTTGGCCAGCAACTTATGTAGGCTTAGAAGCCTAATAGTCATGTCTATTCAATCTCTACGTTTTAGTATAAATAGAAGAGGACTTCAAGTCATTTCTACACACACTTGGATCTCTTCCTCTCTCTACTTGTATTTAGGTTTTAGTAGGAGGAGAGATCCTAAGGAAAAGCCGGAAAAGCCGAAACTGCTAGAAAAGTTGGAATAGCCGGAAAAGCTGGAAAAAGTCGGAAAAGCCAAAAATGCTGGAACTGCCAAAAAAGACAGAAAAGCCAAAACTTCCAAAAAAGTCAGAAAAGCTGGAAAAAGCCAGAAAAGACAGAAAAGCTGGAAAATTTGAAACTGCCGGAAAAGCCGAAACTACCGGAAAATCTGGAAATGCTGGAAAATCCGGACATATCGGAAAAGCCAGAAAAGCCGGAAAAGCCAGAAAAGCCAGAAAATCCAGAAATGCCGAAAAAGCCGGAACTACTAGGGATTGCCAAAATAGCCAGAGCATCTATCTCCGAAGGAAGGAAGCATGATGTATGAGATCATGGGCAACATAATAAGTAGCATGATGATATGAGCATGGACAACATAATGATGCATGATGCTATGAGCATGGGCAGCATAATGATGAATGAGATCATGAGCATGGGCAACTTGATGATGAATAAGGCCATGGAAGATGCAACATGATGAGCAGCATGAAGATGAGAGTAGCTCAATCATCAAGGTTCAACACATGTGACAGTACATCAAGGTGTCACATGGTAATGTGAAGCAAATAGATGAGATGCAACACTATGATAGGTGAACGAGTCACCTTAGAGAATCAATTGAAGCAATATGTCTTCAACTGACCTCATGTCGATATCAAAAGTCAAAGTGATTGAATTCTATTGTAAATGTACTATCTCTCTCACTTTCTCTACTGAACTTTGGAGAACATAAAAGAAGAATTGATCAAGGGTTTCCCCACATTGGGGTTTGTCCTTGGCTAGCGCCACATCTTGTGTCCTCTTGTCTTGGCTTGTCTTCTAAGATTTATATTTATGTTCTATCTGTAGTTTACTTTATGCTGATGTGATTGCTAATGTGGAAAAGAAATTGAAATAAATTGCTCTAGCATAGAACATACCTAAAATTAACGTGGTATCAGAGCTGAGGTGAAGACAATTCCCAAGCAAGAGTGAAAGAGAAATCACCAAAGACAATAGGGACAAGACAAAAGGATAAATGGGTTCCACATCTCTCTTCTAAGTTCACAAAGGGTGAATTCGAAGTAGAACATATTATCAGAATGGCGTAGCGGAAGTTTCTGATGGCCCATCTAAAGATCACTTCATTATGAAGTTCAGATCTAAGGGTGGAAGGAAAGGCAGATGCCTTGGTTGCAATAAGTTTGGCCATTATGCGAAGGAGTGTTCGAAGGTAATGCAGGTCATCAAGGAAATGGTCGAATCTTCAAAGAAAGCAAGGAATGCCGAATCACTTTTATGTACCTGATCGCAAGAAGAACCTAGTGTCCATCTCGGAAATGGAAGTCAAAGGTTTGAGGGTGGCACTCATCAATGGAAAGATACATGTTTAGAAATAGAATTTTCAAAGATATTTTTGAGTTTAGGTTTGTATCAAATTGCAGGAAGTCCACTAGGGACCATGTCCATTGTCACGTAGCACCAAAGGTCTGTGAGTCAGATGGTGACAGGGATGTTTGAATTCAAAAGGAGCATGAAAGTACATGTCTGAGATGTACCAAAGGAAAATCTTACAAGGGGACCATTCCCCTCATGTAGCAGGTCCACAGGTTTGGAACAACCCAAGGGGTCTGAGATTGATAATCAAGAATCTCGCATATGGAGGTGGAAGAAAGCCCTCTATGGTTTGAAGAAAAGCACCCTGGGGATAGTATGAGAGGATCGATAGCTGTCTCATAAAGTTGAGATTCACTAGGAGTGAAATGGATCCAAACCATCTGAAGGTCGTGGATGATAGACCTCTCATACCAACACCTTATGAGGATGACCTACTTCTAACAGGTGCAAACCCTCTCATTTGCAGAAGTAAGAGGGAGTTGGATTCCAGATGTGGAATGGTGAACTACAAGCATGTGACTACCTTGAGGATCTTAACTTTTAGAAGTTATATGGTAGTGATGTCGGACCAGATTTGGGAAATGCCTCTAAATCTCATAAACTCATTCGTGTTGATGTTCTTGGTGAACTTCCGTCCAGACATATGTTTTTCAGTTAGCATGGTGAGCTCATATTTGGTTGAACCTCACTGGATTGGTGCCAAGAATATTCTGAGATGTCTTCGGGCCACAATCTCTCATGGATTGAGATACACTGTTGGAAATATGAAATTGCATGATTATTCAAATGCTGATTGGGCAGGCAGTGTGGAGGATCATTAGAGCATTTCTTAGTGTTGTTTCTCTTTGGATTCTGCTTCGATATCATGGATGATCAGGAAGCATAAGTCGGTTCTTATAATCATCGCTGGGACTGGATACATATCTACGAGTATGATGTCGTATGAAGTTGCTTGGTTCGAGAAGCTCTTCAAGTGAGTTGTTTGTACCACTGTGATTCTTTGTGACAACTAGAGGTGGGATTCGATTATTGAGGAATCCCATATTCGACGCTTACTCCAGCAGATAGACATTAGATACTACCAGGGAAAATTTTAAGAACCCCCCCTAAATTTACATGTATAATAAATGGGCGAATCTCCATGGTATATAGGAAAAATGGAAGGCGATTTTATCAATAATATGATATTTATATATAATTTTTTGGCGAATCTCTCACCAGGCATGGCGAATATTTTACTCAATTATAAAATCTTGTGTTTATTGAATACACAAATGAAATCATTGCATTTCTTTAAAATATCTTTTGAAATCAAAATTACCGAAATTACATATCGATAACCTAGTGGGTGTAAGATAAAATTCACCCGTGCCATTCACAAAAAGCATGAGAAAAACCTAATACTATATATAAAACCAAGAAA